>PVKV010024262.1:0-31753 GCA_004027835.1 Alouatta palliata | reverse complement strand
GCTTTCCATCCATCCATCTATCCATCCATCCATCCATCCGTCCACCTGCCCATCCATCCACCCACCCTTCCACCCAGCTTTCCATCCATCTATCCATCTATCCACCTGCCCATCCATTCATCTACCCACCTTCCACCCACCTTTCCATCCATCCATTTATCCATCCATCCATCCACCCACCCACCCACCCATTCACCAACGCTTCCACCCACACTTCTGCCCATCCACCCACAAATGCACCCACCCCTCCATCCATCCACTCATTCATGCATCCATTGACACATCCATCCATCATCCACCCATCCTCGTATCCACTCACACATCTATCTATCCACCCACCCTTCCACCCACCTTTCCATCTATCCACCTGCCCATCTACCCACCCATCCACCCATTCGCCCACCCATCCACCCATCCATCCATTTATCTATCTACCCACCCATCCACCCTTCCACCCACCCATCTGCCCATCCATCCATCCATTCACTATTTATTGAGTGCCTTCTATGTGCCTGGCACCATTCCAGGAATTCACTGGTGAACATGACCCATTAGAAATCTGTCCTTGTTGAGTTTACAGTCTGGAGGGGGTTCAGACAATAAGTAGTCAAAGCAATAAATATTAAAGTTGCTTTTTAGGTAGGCATATTAAGCCACTGCCCAGGGGATGCAATTTGGGTACCTTTTCTGAATAAGGCAGTTACAGGCACATGCTATCTTCTGATTTAATTCTCATTACTACCTAATGAGGTTGTTACTATTAATTTTCCTGTTTCACAAAGGGGCAAGTGGACTCAGAGTAGTGAGGTAACATGCCTGAAGTCACACAGCTGGCAAGTATCAGAGCTGGGATTGAAACCCAAGTGTAGCCACTGGTCATGGTGGAGCATCAGGAGGAGAAATTACTGCATTCAGGGCCTTCTGCCTCTTTTGTTCTGGGCCTTGTAGCAATCTCAGGGCCATTGACACACAGGGGTCTCATTCACACAGCCACGCTTCTTGCACCTGCTCTTGGTCTGATAACTCAGGTATTTGGGAAATGGGATAAACATTAACCCAGCTCGTCTTTGCTGGGCCCCAAGACAGCCATGCCTTCTGCTGGGCTCACATCTCTGCCACTTGCTCAGGCCTTTCATCAGCAGGGCAGCCGCAGAGTTTCAGAAAAGACCTTCAGGATGTAAACAGAAACAGGCACCTACAGGCAAAGGGATAGGCAGCCACCTCTAGGGCTCATAAGAGCACCAAAGAGTCTGGACTCAGCTGTACATAGATTTGCCATGTGACCTTGGGCAAGTCACCACCTCCCTTTTGATCTTTGTTCCCTTTGTCTGCTGCCCGCTGGTGGGATTTGTGCCTGCTACAGTCACTTATCCAGATGTTTCTGAGAACCTACTATGTGCCAGGTTTTGTGACAGGCCCAGAGGAGTGACTAAGCACAGAGTTACATCACAAGAGACAAGCCACAAGGTGCTATGAGAATGTAAAATGGGTTGGCTTGATCTAAACTAAACGCTACAAAGGACTTGCTGGGGAAGTGACATTTCACCTGAAACTTAAAGGAGGATTAGAAGATAACTAGCTGCAGATATGGAAAAGGGATTCTTGGCCAAGGAACCAGCATCTGCAGAGGCCCCAATGTGGGAAAGAGCTTGCTGAGTCAAGGACCTGGGATGTCACCCAGGTGGCTGGCACCTGGAGTGAGGGGCGCACTGTGCAAGGCAAGCACAGGGAGGTCAGGGGCTGGGTTTTACAGGGTCTTGGAAACAGCAGTGGGATGTGGGACCTTGAGCAGAGGAAAGCCATTGAGCTCCAGAGGGCCCAGATATGCATGAAATAGGCTGTGTAGACCCACTTATTGGGCTGGAGGCTGCACAGAGGGTGATCAGGTGGGACATTGGAGCTTCAGAAACAGACTTAACCTACTTCATAATATTGCCAGGACTGGATTGTGTAAGAAAGCATGGGTTAGTGGATAGGAGGATATGGGTCAATAGCTTTAAGTAGATCCTGGAAATGTACCCTATGCGGGGGCAGGGCTCAGAGCTTTGTGTGAGCAGCTGTGTAATTTGTTTATGCCTTTGGTTTGAGCATCCCCTTGGCCACGGGTCCTAATCTTCAGTTAGAGCTCTGTCAATTGCAAGTAGCAGAGAACCTGACCTGAGAAAAGGGAATTTATTGGCTCCTGGGTTTGAACAGCCCAAGGGCAGACCTTCAGGTATGGCTTGATCCAGGGGCTTAGCTGATCTTACCAAGGTCCTATTTCTCCACTTCTCAACATGACTTTCTTGGATTTGACAACATGTGTAGATCCCTTATGAAAAAATGGCATTGACAGCTCTGCATTCCATTTTCATTCCTCCAAGAGCCTCAGAAAAGAATCTCCAGGCTCTTCTTAGGACTTTAGGCCATGCACAGACTCTGACTACCCATACCTAGACTAGTTAGTGGCCAGAGAGACAGAATGTGCTGACTGGCTTAGCTTAGGTCCTATGTTCCACTACTCATATCCATGGGTGGAGATGGCGTCCTTGAAAGCATAGAGAATGAATGTGAGTGAGGGGGGGGTCCTCACTCTGGCAATACTGGGGCATTGGTGCCACATAAAAGGGAGACATAATAAGCTAGATGAGAAGAGCCACACATGTCTACCATAGGGAGGTACTTGTGATCCCCTGGAGGTGAGAGCATTCTGGGCCTACCTGGGGAGCCGAAAAGGTTGTCTCAGGATTGCTAAGCTTTGAGATAAGGGTCAGGGGTAGGAGTCGGTCAGGAAGACAAAGGGAAGAGTCAAGGAGAGGTGCAGTCACTAGAAAGCAGAGACCTGGAGGAAGTGGGGGAGGGCAGGGAAGACTCACAGCACGTATCGAGTTCTGAGTTTACAGATGTGATATGAAGAGCTTTGCGTGTCACAGGGAGGGTGCCCACACTGATCCAGGTTGGGACGGGGATGCTCATCTTCAGGCCCACTTTCCCACTCTAAGTATCTGGGGAGTTTCTCTCCACTACTTGCCAGCATACAGAGGTCTCCTGTGGTTTCAAACATTGGAGAGTGAAAGTCTGAGAAGATGAGGGGAAGGGCCTGGGTCTCCCTCTGTACAGGCTGTGGGCTGCCACTGGATCCTTTGTTGCAGATGGATCAAAGTTCCCTGAGCATAGAGACAGAGAGAAACAGGATCCTGTTTTTGAGCCCCTGGATCAAGCCATACCTGAAGGTTGTCCACCTACTAGGCAGGTAATATAACATGATCTCTGGGTACCCAAGTACCCAGGTGTTTCCTTTCCAGCTGTCCAGCCCTTGACTTATTAGCCTGGCACTTCCTAGGGAGCAGCCATACTCTTGAACCTCTTTCCAGTCTGAGAATCCACTTTCCCCATCCCTTCCTTCCCAGACCCCTGTGCTCTTAAGGCAACCCTATGTCCTGGTTTCCCTGGACTGTTTTCATGTCTATTGTCCCTGTGTAATTCTTCATGGTGCCTCTTTCATTCTCAAAGTGTCCTGCTTCGGATAATACATTACAGTCACTTCACACATCCCTCCATGTTGACCTTCCTGCTCACTTCCTTTCTCATAGCAGAACTCATGGACCTGAGAGCTGTTAAAATTTGAACCCAAATTATTAGTAACAGCAACAACAAATCCATTCTCTCTCTACCAACGCAGGAGAGACTTAGCCTTTGACGACACCTCTCTGAGGTTTGTTTACATCCAGGCCTGGCAAAAGGCTCTTTTTGCAAGGATATGTGACAAATGAAATGACTCCTTCTAAAAGAGAAAAAGGCAAAAATGGATTCTTACATCAAAACAGCTTCAGTCCTGAGGGTTTCCCTGCCTCCACCCCCTCCATGTTCCTGTCCCCATTCATTCTTACAATAAACCCCTTGTTTTAAGGTAACTTGTTTGGGTCTCTTTTTCCCGCAACAAAAAGAGGTGTACCTAAAATAGGCCAGGGCCTGGGCCAATGGCCAAATTTAGATGGAAAACTGGGTCAGGCAGGAGAGGGAGCAGCAGGCTGGGAACTTTGAGAATTGGAGCCAGACAGCTCCTGCTGATGGGGCACTTCCTCTGTGCCAGCCCATTAATTTATTAACTGATAAAATTAATCTTATTTAATTTTCTTACTGTCCTTTGAGGTAGGGATTGTTATCTACAGTTAATAGAGAAGAAAACTGAGGCTCAGAGAGTCAGGATTTGGGGATTGTATCCCAGTCATCTCCATCCAGGATCTGCAGGTTGGGGCACCAGGGAAGACTTCCAGAACACAAAAGGGTAGTGGGAGTCTTGGCCATCTGGCATGGAGAAGCTCAGCCTAGCATGGCCCAGGCTGGAACTCTTTTGTACAAACAGGACTGTAGCTTTCTTCATCATTTTTAAGTGAATTTGACGTGTGTGAAACAGCTAGAGATCATTGTTTTAGCTCAAATGAATTTAAGAAAGGGAAAATGTAGCGAAATCAGGTGCTCATGTGCTATTTACCCAGGTGGCTGGCATTTAATTCTCTCTCCATCTCTTTTCCTTCTTTGTGTTACTCTATTAGGTAGGAAGAATGGTCACTGGCAGTCTCAAGCTTCATCCTTATGGCTTGTAATTCAAAAGGTCTGTCTGTCTGTCTATCTATCTATCTATCTGTGGGGGTTCAGTCAGGATTGTTGGAAAGATTGTAAAATTATAGAATATAGTCACAAAACTTCTTGAAACGCCAAGAAGTTTGCACAGTTTCTGTAGAAGTTTTGGCTAAGGCAGCCTAATCCCTTTACCTTTAGTTGATAAAAGAAAGCAAATAACTATGGAATGTGGGGAGTTTATCTGAATAACTTGTTTACTCATGTGGTCCTAAAACTAACCTTTAATCTTTCACAGGCCAGATGGCTCTCTCAGGGGGAGGGTGACCAGATTTATCACCCACAAATGGTGTTTGCTTTGGGCCTCAGAACCTGGCCTTTAATCATTATCCGTAAGTGTGTTGACTCAGAGCCTCTGTAATTAAATCTATACTGAAAAAATGCCTACAGTGCCAACTGGTCAAGGCCATGGCTGCCATCTCTCTCAGGAGTGGCTGTGAGTGGCCACAGACACCCCTAGCCCACTCTTTCACTGGAGATTTGTGTTTGAGTGAATTTGCTCATCCGTTGCTGGGTCAGGGTCTGCAGGTTAGTCCCTGACATCTAGTTATCTGTCTATCTAATCTATCTATCTAACTATGGATCTCTCTCTCTCTCAGCACCCATACAGAAATCCAGTGAAGGATTTGGATTGGCTTTGCTTGGGTCACATGTTCACCTTAGGATCAATCCCTGATCCTAAGGTGACATTGACATGGGTGCTAGGATTGGCTCAGCCTGGTCATAGGCTCTCCACTGTGGTAAGGAGGGCAGACGACAGTGATTAACAGACTCTGGGGAGTGAGAGAGGCATGTTTTTCATCAAGGAGGGGATGCTAGTGGTCAAAACCAATACATCCACCGTGCTTCAAAAGATATGTTGCAGGGATAACTAGTTTAAAAGCTTTTAATGTGTTTTTCATTTTGCTTTCCTCAGTACAGATATTTATCCCTACTGCCCTAGGCATCCATTAGTTTAGGTGAGATTAGAATTTATTACAGAAAATGCAAAGAGAAAGACAGAGGTGATGTTAAGCTTTAGACATTCAAAATTAGATTATATGTCAGACAATAGCCTTAAGGAAGAATTCTACAGGTTTCTCATCTTTGAGCTTATGAATAATTGTGCCAAGCATCTTAGAAGATAGAGTTTGTCTGTGGATTAGAAGGTCTGTTCCATCTACCTAAAACCATTGGGTACACCTGATAAAGAGAGGACACAATGTAGTGGTAGTGGAACTAGAAGAAATGTCTGTCTTCTGACTTCTCCCATGATATTTCTCTATAACATGCATCAATGATTATTATTTTTGTTTAAACATGTTTTTAAATATGTTTAAAACAAATGGGGGAAGATATTAGATCACATAACTTGGACACATGGATGGTTAATTTTATGTGTCAGCATTGTGAGAAGTGGGAGCAAAATGGGAAAATCCTGCTCCCATAATATTTCTCTATAACATGCATCAATGATTATCATTTTTGTTTAAACATGTTTTTAAATATGTTTAAAACAAATGGGGGAAGATATTAGATCACATAACTTGGACACTGTGATGGTTAATTTTATGTGTCAACTTGACTGAGCCACAGGGTGCCCAGATATTTGGTCAAACATTATTCTGGGTGTGTTTGTGAGGGTGCTTTTGGATGATATCAACATATGAATTGGTAGACTGAGTAAACTGTCTTCCCTGATATGGGTGGCCCTCACCCAATTCGTTAAAGGCCTGGGTAGAACAAAAGTCTCATACTCCTGCAAGTTAGAGGGAAATTCTCCTGACTATTGGCTCTGAGCTGGGATGCTGGTCTTCTCCTGTCTTCCAAGTCAAACAAAAACATGAGCTCTTTTTGAGTATCTATTCTGCTGGTTCTTGGACTACTGCAATCTCATAGTACAACTTTAAGCTGGGTGTGGTGGTGTACTCCTGTAGTCTCAGCTACTTGGGAGGCTGAGGCAGGAGGATCACTTGAGCCCAGGAATTTGAGGCTGCAGTGAGTTGTGATCCCACCTCTGCACTCCAGCCTGGGTGCCAAAGTGAGATTCTCTTTGAAAAAAACAACTTTAACGAATGGGGAATTGATTCTTATAGATGAACAAAAAAAGTGGTTTTTGAGATGGAATCTACTCCTGGTGAAGATGCTATGAACATTGTTGACATGACAACAAATATTTAGAATTTTTTTTGAGATAGAGTCTCCCTCTGCCGCCCAGGATGCAGTGGCACAATCTCTGCTCACTACAACCTCTGCCTCCCAGATTCAAGTGATTATCCTGCCTCAGCCTCCCAAGTAGCTGGGACTACAGGTGCCCACCACCACACCTGGCTAATTTTTGTATTTTTAGTAGAGACGGGGTTTTACCATGTAGGTCAGGCTGGTCTTGAACTCCTGACCTCAGGCGATCCATCCACCTCAGCCTCCCAAAGTGCTGGGATTATAGGCGTGAGCCACTGCACCCAGCCACATTTAGAATATTTCATACACTTAGTAGCTAAGCAGCAGGAGAGTTGGAGAGGATTAACTCCAATTTTGAAAGAAGTTCTACTGTGGGCAAAATGCCATCAAACAGTATCATATGCTTCAGAGAAATCATTTATGAAAGAGTCCATCCATGTGGCAAGCTTTATTCTTGTCATATTTTAAGAAACTGCCACAGCCACCTCAACTTTCAGCAACCACCACCCTGATCAGTCAGCAGCCATCAACATTGAGGCATGACCCTCCATTAGCAAAAAGATTACAATTTGCAGAAGGCTGAGATGATTGCTAGCAATAAAGTATTTTTAATTAAGGTATGTACAGTGGTTTTAGACATAATGGTATTGTACACTTAATGGACTACAGTATAATATCACTTTTATATGCACTGGGAAATCAAAAATTCCTATGACTCACTTTATTTCAATATTTGTTTTATTGATGTGGCCTGCAACTGAACCTGCAATATCTCCCAGGTATACCTGAATATGTTATTTGGAGAACCTTGACTAGTACAGATGCTTAGCATGAATTCTGGATAAGCTTCACGTATGGCTGGATCCAGGATCTTTAACAATGTCATTAGGCTCCATCATCTCTTGCCGGGTCTTAGACAAGAGTCCTTCATATGGTACATGTGACAGGTGACACTGGCAATCCAGGCTCATGTCCTAAATATAGCCACCTTAAGAAAGAAAGATGATCTCCCTATATTTACCTGATTAGCCTCTGGTGGGTCACGTGTCTATTCCTGAACCCATCACTGTGAGCTGAGGATGTGCTACCGTGGAAGGCACCAGGATTGATAAGATCTGTGGAATCTGGGAGGAGTCCCACGAAGCAAGCTTGAGAGAACCATAAAGATGGGTCAAGTAGGCATTGTTACTATGCTTATTTTATACTGGAGGAAACTGGCCCAGAGTGTTTGAGTGAGTGGCCACGTGCAATCCTCAGAGCTGGTAAGCATCATTGCCAAGATTCAAGCCCAGGCCCTTAATTCCTTCTCCATACTGCCATTCACCATTCAGTCCCGGCCTAAAGCCAAAGTCTTCCCACACCCCAACCCCTGGTCCTCACATGCAGGGTTTTAAGTGCCCACCCTACACCTGGCACATAGTAGGGGTGCAGTAACCGTGAATACTGCCTCCTGCAGCTGGACACAGCCCTTGGTGCCTTGCTACAGGTAGCTCTGTCTAATCTACCCCCATCAGATCTTTGTTTGGATCTTTCTCCCTGCCTCAGCTCTGAGAAGGAACCCAAGTGACCAGCTGAGCCTGCCAGGCAGTTGGCATCAGTCCCCACCCAGCTGTCTCCATCCTCTGATACATTTTTATTCCCTTTGAGAACTGCCCAATTTGGGCAGCTCAAAAACAGATGTTTCTTAACAACTATAGTTTACCATGAGTATTTTTGGTTCTCTAATCTTGGTAAATTGTTGGGATGTTGCTGGTTCTCTGGGGAGAAGACAAAGCTGCTTCCATCCAAGCGTCGCTTGTTATGATGGGCCTTGCTATGGCAGCAGTGAGTTGGCAGAATATTTAGACACAGCCTTCATATCTATTGCTGCAAGCAAATTTACCCCAGAACTTGGCAACTAAAAATAACAAACAGCTGTTGTCTCACAGTTCCTGTGGGTCAGGAATTCAGGGGCAACTTTAATCTGAGCAGTTCTGACTCTGGATCTCTCATCAGGTTGCAGTCAGGATGTCAGCTGAAGCTGCAGCCTCATCTGAAGGCTGAACTGGGGCTGGAGGAGCTGCTTCCAAGATGGACCACTCACACAGCTGCTGGCTGGAGACCACAGGCCCTCACCACATGGGTCTCTCCACTGGGGTGCCTGAGTATCCTCACAAAATGGTAGCTGGCTGCCCTAGAGTTCGTGATCCTCAAGAGAGCAAGGAGGGAGCCGCAATGTCTTTTATGACCTCACCTTGGAAGTTGCACACCATTACTTCTACCTTGTTCTATTCATTAAAGGGGAGTCAGTAAGGCTAGCCCACACTCAAGAGATGTAGAATTAGGCTCCATCTTTTGAAGGGATTATCAAAGACAGCGTGGATGTATTTTAAACCAGTACAGACAATATGGTATAATGCAACTTGCCTCTAATTCTTTACCCTTCCTTGTATTCTCACCCTTACCAAGCGACTTTGCAGTTCCTCCCATTAAAGGAACAGAGTACCATTTCCCACCTATTGACATTGGGTTTGGCCCTGTGACTTGCTGGGGTCAATAGAATGAGGCAGGAGTGACTCTGTGTGGTCCTGGGTCTAGGCCTCAAGAGACTTGGTGTGTTTCTGCTCACCCTCTTACACTCCTGCCATGAGCAGAAGGGGAATATGTCAAGGCTAGCCCACTGATCCCAGGAGGGGATGAGAGACACAGGAATGAGCCCAGCCTGGCTCAGCCAACCCATATTAGACATGTGAGCTAAATCAACACTTACTGTCCTACAGCACTGAGATTTGGGGGCCTGTTTGTTACGCAGCATTAGCATCACCTCCCTTAACTGACAGAAGCATGTAGGCTTGAAAGTCAGCCCATCATGGCTTCAAGTGTCAGCTCCCCTACTCACCAGCCATGTGACCCTGGACAAACCACTTCACTTCCCTGAGCCCCCAGCGATCTCATCTGTAAAATGGGTATAAAGCCATCACCTCTCTTCTAGAGGTTTTTGGATGATTAAGACCACGCCTGTAAAGTGCTTTGAGCAGCATTCTGCACCATGGTGATTATTAAGAATGAAACATCTGGGCCTGTTGTCCCAATACTGACGTGCAGCCAAGGGTAGGATTTAATTCTCTAGCTCAGACGCCTGCTGTAGCTCCCTAGTTCCAGGTTCCCCAGTGTCGTCTCCAAAGGCTTCCTTCCTTCTCTCATGCTCAGTGACCACTCACCCTCACTCTTACCAAATAGCCAGAACAGGAACCTGATGGACATCTGCTCAGAGCTCCAGTCCCACACACCTGTAAGCTTCCCGCTACACCAGGCCACCTTATTGTCCCGGCTCAGTTCCTGTGAGACTGTGGGACAGTCTTTAACCTCCTTGGGCAGCCCTGGGGTGAATGGCACAGGCTATGCAGTCAGCCACACTGGGCTCTGAATTCTGCCTTTGCCACTTACCAGCTGCGTGACTTTGGGAAGTGATTGTACCTCTCTAGACTTCTGTTTACTCTCCTGCAAAATGGGGTCATTATAATACTTATCTTATCAAGCAGTTCTGGGGATTTGATCCTATCAGACATATAAAATCATTCTCCTATGCCAGGCATGTTTAAAATGTAAATACTAGTAGTTAGCTAATATTTACTGCTACTAACGATAATGTCTCCATCTGTGAATGAAGGGGCTGGGTTTGTCTGGTGTCTTTAGCCACTGACATTGGAAGCATAAGCTGGAGGGTTTCTGTATGTGGGAGGATGAGGGGAAGAGCCCCCAGGGTCAGAATTCCGGTTCCTCGCTTCCAACACCATTATCTGCTTTACATACAGGGATGTTTTATGTGAGGTTATCCAGGAAACAATTTATTCACTTAAATAAAAGTTTGGGCCAGGTGCAGTGGCTCACACCTGTAATCCCAGCACTTTGGAAGGCCAAGGCAGGTGGATCACAAGGTCAGGAGTTCAAGACCATCCTGCCCAACATGGTGAAACCCCGTCTCTACTACAAATACAAAAATTAGCCGGGCACGGTGGCGTGCACCCGTAATCCCAGGTACTCAGGAGGCTGAGGCAGAAAAATTGCTGGAACCTGGGAGGCAGAGGTTGCAGTCAGCTGAGATCGCACCATTGCACTCCAGCCTAGGTGATAGAGTGAGACTCCGTCTCAAAAAAAAAAAAAAGTTTGGAAACCACTGGATCAAATGGTCTTCCAGGGCCTTCCTGCCTTTCCCTTTTAGGATTTCATTGCAAGGAGCCAGCTAAAGTCTGAGCAGTGGGTACAAGGGGCTGCAGCGCTTAAGTTCAGCCCCCAGAAACTTCAAGGGCCAAGCCAAAGTCATTGCCTGGCCCCAAGCATGGTGCAGTGTGTGTACAATCTGCCACCCCCTAGAATACCCACTCTCTGATGGCTTCTCTACTGCAGACTCGTCATGCTCTGTTTCCTTTTGTGTATTTAAAACCCACTTCTTGGCTCCCAGCCGCAGTCTGCCAGAGGTTAACAATGCAGAGTGGGGAGCGGACTCCTTTAAATTTGAAGATGCAAACCAAATAAGCTTCCTAAACTGAAAACCCAGCGGCAGGAATCTTCAGAGGGCCGGCTGGTTCGGGGAGTGGGTTTTCCACCTCCCTGTCTTTTTTGATCTTTCATTAAGAGCTTGTTTTGATTCTGTGGTTGCCATGATACGGGAGCATTTGGTGGCTGTTTCTAAGAGGCCACGTGGATGACTGTTTGTATCAGTTCCACCTCATCACAGGAACACAGTGGGTGGCCAAGCTTGGAGGCTAAGCTAGGAGGGTAGGATTGGAGGTTGGGGGCAGGGGCTGTGTAATGGGGTCTGCGGGAGGAGCTAGGCTGGCTCCAGAGAGTGGCAACCACAGCCACTGGGAACCAACCCAGGGACATTGCCTGCAGAGAGTCTGTTCACCTCTGACACGCAGAGCAACCTGCACAAAGTCTCTCCATCTCTCTGAGCGACAGTGTCTGTGATAATATGTGCCTGAACAACCTCACAAGGATGAGGAAAAGAAGTGAGAAAAGAAAAATGAATCTTGGTTAAGTGTCTGTTACAGGCTACACAGCATCTTATGTTATCCTTAAGATACTGCCTTTTTTTTTTTGAAACAGAGTTTCACTCTTGTTGCCTAGGCTGGACTGCAATGGCACAATCTCAGCTCACCACAACCCTCTGCATCCCGGATTCAAGTGATTCTCCTGCCTCAGCCTCCCAAGTAGCTGGGATTACAGGTATGTGCCACCACACCCAGCTAATTTTGTATTTTTAGTAGAGACGGGGTTTCTCCATGTTGGTCAGGCTGGTCTCGAACTCCCAACCTCAGGTGATCCGCCCACCTTGGCCTCCCAAAGCTCTGGGATTACAGCTGTGAGCTGACACTGCCATTTTATGGATGAAGAAGGTGAGACCCAGAACAGCGCAGTGCCCTGTTCAAAGTCGCGAAGCCCGGGAGAGGAGGCTGGGACAGCTTCATTCATACCTTCTCCTGTGCTCAGTGTTTTTCAATTTTTAATTTCTTGTGGGTACATGGTGAGTGTGTACATTTATGGGGCATATGAGATATTTTGATAGAGGCATGCAATACATAGCAATCATATCGAGGTAAATGGGGTATCCATCACCTCAAGCATTTATCCTTTGTGTTTCAAACAATCCAATTATATTATTTTAGGGTTTTTTGTTTTTTTCGTTTTTGAGATGAAGTTTTGCTCTTGTTTCCCAGGCTGGAGTGCAGAGGCACAATCTCAGCTCACCACAACCTCCGCCTCCCAGGTTCAAGTGATTCTCCTGCCTCAGCCTCCTGAGTAGCTGGGACTATAGGCGCCTACCACCACACCCAGCTAATTTTTGTATTTTTAGCAAAGACGATGTTTCACCAGATTGGCCAGGCTGGTCTTGAACTCCTGATCTTGTGATCCACCCACCTCGGCCTCCCAAAGTGCTGGGGTTACAGGCATGAGCCACTGCGCCCAGCTATTTTATTTATTTTTAAATGTACAATTAAATTAGTATTGGCTATAGCCACCCTGTTGTGCTACCAAATACTAGGTCTTATTCATTCTATTTTTTTATACCCATCAACCATCCCCTCTTTCTGCCCTATGCCCGCCCCACCCCCACCTACCCTTCCTAGTCACTGGTAACCAGCCTTCTACTCTCTGTCTCCATAAATGCAATTGTTTTAATTTTTAGCTCCCATAAATAAGTGAGAACATCCCCATGCCCAGGTTTTAGAAGTATCATAATTATGTTAAACATCTTATAGTACTGAGCGCTTCACAGATGCTAACAGGTTAATCTTCACAACAACCTCTAAAGGAAGTACTGCTATTATCTCCATTTTTCTAGATGAAAAAACAGCATCCTTAAGTAACTCCCTCAGTTGCCCCACCCATAAATTACAGATTTGGGATCCGGACCTGGTCAGCCCAGGTGCAGAGTTCTTGTTCTCGGCACAGTCACAAGTTCCCTCAAGGAGCGGTGAAGTGATGTATGCTCTGGATGCATGGGCTATTCCCTGCAGCATGGTTTACAGCAGCACGCCACGGGAAGCAACATAAGTGTCCATCAAAATGGGATTGGAAGGTGGGTGGATCATAAGGTCAGGAGTTCAAGACCAGCCTGGCCAAGATGGTGAAACCCTGTCTCTACTAAAAATACAAAGTTTAGCCAGGCATGGTGGTTCATGCCTGTAATCCCAGCTACTCGGGGGCTGAGGCAGGAGAATCGCTTGAGTCTGGGGGGCAGAGGTTGCAATGAGCCAAGAGCACACCACTGTACTCCTGTCTGGGCGACAGAGTGAGATTCCGTCCCAAAAAAAAAAAAGAGAGAGACTGGAGTAATAACTCGCATTATACCTATGCAGTGAAACACTGCACAGCAGCCAAGATGAATGATCTAAATCTATGTGTGGCAATATACAGTTGACCTCAAACATGGGTTTGAGCTGTGGGGGTCCACTTATTCCTGGATTTTCTTCCATCTCTGCCACTCCTGAGACAGCGACACCAAAGCCTCCTCTCTTCCTCTTCCTCTGCCTACTCAATATAAAGACGACCAGAAGGAAGACCCTGATGGTGATCCACTTTCACTTAGTGAATAGTGATTATATATTCTCCTCCTTATGATTTTCTTAGTAATGTTTTCTTTTCTCTAGCTTACTGTATTGCAAGGATACAATATAGAATATCTACAACATACAAAACACGTGTCGTTCCACTGTTTATGGTATCGGCAAGTCTGTTCAATGGAAGTTAAGTTTTGGGGGGAGTCAAAAGTTACAGATGGATTTTTGACGGCACGAGGGAGTCAGTGCCCCTCCCTCCGTCATTGTTCAAGGGTCAACTGTAAATATGTCTTGGAAACATTTTGTTTTTGAGACAGAGGCTCACTCTGTTGCCCAGGCTGGAGTGCAGTGGCACGATCTCGGTTCACTGCAACATCCACCTCCTGGGCTCAAGGGATTCTCCCGCCTCAGCCTCCTGAGTATCTGGGATTATAGGCGCCCGCCACCATGCCTGGCTAATTTTTGTATTTTTAGTAGAGACAGTGTTCATTATTTTGGCCAGGCTGGTCTCGAACTCCTGACCTCAAATGATCCACCCACCTCTACCTCCCAAAGTGCTGGGATTATAGGCGTTAGCCACCCTGCCCGAACTTGGAAACATAATGTTGAAGGGAAAATTGCAATTTTCTAAACGATAGATAGAGTTTAACACCTATGGAAAGTGTGGAAACAATAATACATATTGTTTGGGATCAGGCACACATGTAGTTAAAATAAAGTTACAAGAATTAAAGCAGGAGGAAACAAGGGACCAGTGTCAGGGAAGTAAGCGCCCAGCAGGTTTCCACTTTATATATAACATCTTGTTTCTAAGCAAAAGAATGTCTGAAACAAGAAACGGACAAATGCACTTTGAAAAGTACAGGTTGGGCCCTGTGGCTCATACCTGTGATCCCAGCACTTTGGGAGGCCGAGGCGGACAGACAGCTTGAGGCCAGGAGTTCAAGACCAGCCACTGCTAACGTGGCGAAACCTCTTCTCTACTAAAAATACAAGAAAATTAGCTGGGCAGGGTGGTGACACCTGTAATCCCAGCTACTCGGGAGGCTGAGGCACGAGAATGACTTCAATCCAGGAGGTAGAGGCTGCCGTGAGCTGAGATTGCACCACTGCATTGCGGACTGAGTGACAGAGCATGACTCTGTGTCAAAAGAACGGAAAGGTGCAAAAGGCTGGACCGCATGGCACACTGAGACTGCTGTGATCCCAGTCCCCCTTACAAGGAATGGGTGTGGCAGGGAAATCCTGCCCCATCCGTGGCGTGCCCTCACCTGGACAGTGCAAGTTGTTGGCCTCTGTCACTTAAACAAAGGGAACAGCTTCCAGCCTTTTCCCTCTTTCCCCAACTCCTCACACTAGCTAGAGGGAATGTTCCCCAGTACCAATAGTGCTGGTGACTCCCTCCCTCACAATGCTCCCATGGCTCCCCAGTGCCCTCAAAAGCAAGCCCAAACTCCTTTCCAGGGTCAACATCTACCTCCACGACGTGGACCCTGCTCCCTTGCCAGCCTCACCTGCCACCATGTTTGTTCCCACACCCTACAGAAGCCACTGTTGATATATGCAGAGCCACCTCCATTCCCTCTTACCCAGTAGCTTTTCTTTCCTTGATAATTTTGCACGTGTGACCCCTTGTTCTGGAAAGGCCCTCACCCCCTGCCAGCCTTGTCAGTCTGATGCCCAGAGTCCTCACCACCATGCATAGTGCATCCTAGGAGAAGTCCAGCAGGCCATGCCAGGAGACTGGCATGAGCTACCTCTGGATGAAGGGAGGGCAGGCCGTTTCCCATGGCCGCCTGTATTTTCCCCGGAGTTCCCAAAGTTATTGTGGTTGTTCCTGTTCACTAACAAATCTCATGTCCAATCACTGGTAAAATTCAGCTTCTTTCATTCAAAACCAAATTAATGCCACCAAAATCACTTGGTAAGACAAAAGGACAAAAATGACACGTTTTTCTTCCCACTTAGTCCACCAATGTCGCCTCTGGTTAACCAAAAGTGTACCTCTTCTGTCTGCTTTCTGTCCTGACTCCTCCTCCTCCTGAGTTCCCAAAGCCAAAAGACTGCAGGTAGTAAATGCACTCCAAATTCCCCCCACACTTTCTCCTCCCTGAACAAAAGTAAGCCAGATGGTTAGGATACACCTGTGTCTGCGTGTGCATGTGGTATGTGAGTGTATGGGTGCTCACACATGGGTACGCAGAAAAAAAATCTTAAAAAATTGGGTTGGGCACCATGGCTCACACCTGTAATCCCAGCACTTTGGGAAGCCAAGGCAAGAAGATCACAAGGTCAGGAGTTTGAGACCAGCCTGACCAACACTGTGAAACCCCACCTCTTCTAAAAATAAAAAAATTAGCCAGGTGTGGTGGCATGCGCCTATAATCCCAGCTGCTCAGGAGGCTGAGACAGGAGAATCCCTTGAACCTGGGAGGTGGAGGTTGCAGTGAGCCGAGATCACGCCGCTGCACTTTAGCCTGGGTGACAGAGTGAGACTCTGTCTCAAAAAAAAAAAAAATCCTTTTTTTATTTGTGACCCCATATCCCTTTTTTTTTTTTTTCTTCTTTGAGACAGGGTCTTGCTCTGTCACCGAGGATGGAGTGCAGTGATGTGATCTCGGCTCACTGCAACCTCCGCCCCCTGGGTTTGAGATTTTCGTGCCTCAGCCTCCTGAGTAGCTGGGACTACAGGTGCATACACCGTGCCCAGCTGATTTTTGTGTTTTTTGTAGAGCCAGGGTTTCACCATGTTGGCCAGGCTAGTCTCGAAGTCTTGGTCTCAAGAGTTCTACGTTTCTAATACAGTTCCATTTCTAATAGAGTTGCTACATATAATACATGTCAAATATTTATCTAATACATATGTACATGTTAAATGCATATGCATTTGTATGGGGGAGTTTTAGGCACCCAGGTCTCACTGCTTCCCCAATAACAAAACCCTTCCCTGTGGACCTCTACTTCCCTATCTATAAGATGGGAGACTTGATCCCCTTCTTCCCTGACAGTTTATCTGAATCTGTCTCATGTAGAAGGTGGAGGCAAATACCTACTTGGCATAATTTGTCCTAAATTTTCACCTCCCTGTGTGCAATCCTGCTGGAAATCCTATTACTGACCCCATCCACAATCCTCTTTCAAAATATACTTATCCCTAGTATAAATATCCCTAATTTCCTACAGTTTTCAACATGAGGTGATTTGGCTCCCAGGAGATACTTGGCAGTGTTTGGATACATTTTTGGTCATCACGTGTTGTGAGTTGCTACTGGCCATCTGGCTGGTAGAGGTCAGGGATGCAGCTTACATACTGTAGTGTAGGGGGCAGCCCCCACCTCACATCAAGAGGGATGAAGTTGATTGGGAGGCTGAGGAGGGCACATAGCTTGAGCTCAGGAATTCAAGATGAGCCTGGGCAAAGTGGCTAAACACCATCTCTACAAAAAATAAAGTTAGCCAAGCATGGTGGTGCATCTGTGGTCTCAGAGACTCAGGAAGCTGAGGCAGGAGGATCACCTGAGCCCAGGGAGGTTGAGGCTGCAGTGAACTCTGACGGCGCCATTGCACTCTAGCCTGGGTGATGTGAGACCAAAAAAAAAAAAAAAAAAAAAAAAGTGGTGAAATTAAGAATGAGTGGCCCTGCGTAGCGTGGAAGCATTTATTGGATATTTTTCTTTACACTCTCTGGACTGAGATGGTTGGAGCGTTCTGGTGGCACCCAAGGTAGGAGGAAGCATTAAAAGTTTAAAAACGGAGAAATTACATTTTTTATGCAGCAGCTGGGCACCATGCTGTGGATTCATCACCTTGAGATCACATCTCCAGCCAAGCAAGCCACATGCCTGCACCCTGCTTCCTGATTAGATATTGAGACTAGGTTGGTGAAGACATGCAGTTCTGAAGAGTCATTCTTTTTTTTTTTTTTTTTTTTTGAGATGGGGTTTCACCATGATGGCCAGGCTGGTCTTGAACTCCTGACCTCAGGTGATCCACCCACCTCAGCCTCCCAAAGTGCTAGGATTACAGGCGTGAGCCACCACGCCCGGCCCCTGAAGAGTCATTCTAACAGATTCTGGAGTCTGTGCTCTGGAAGGGAGGAATGGGGGAGGTCACTAACTCAAGGAGAAGGAAGCTTTTGTGCCTGAACAATGAGTTGTTTTCAGACGAAGGGGTCAGCCCATGTTGAGAGAACAAGACAAGCTTTTTACCTGAGTGTCTGATTTTCATTAGCATGACAGTCGGGTGTCTCCGTGGCCTCATGCTTGGACATGACTAATTCTAAGGAGGCTTTCCTGCTGGTTAAGTCCTAGTCTCTGGGTTTGATCACTAATTCATTCATTCAATCTTTCATTCATTCAGTAAATACCTATCAAGCTTCAACTATATACTGTGCTCTGTGGATATATTGAATTCAAAATCAGACCTGGCCCTTGCCCTCATAGAGCCTAGGAAGAGAGATGGAAATAAAATCAAAGAACTAAACAAGTACATGAAGAGCAACACGTGTGACTAGGGCTTCCAAAGAGAGGTGAGCAAAGCAGAAAATTGCACATGGGAGGGTTGGCCTGGCTGAAGCCAGGGAGGACACTGAGCTGAGATTGGAAGCCTGCGTAAGGGGGATAATTGGGTCAGGTGTGGTGGCTCACGCCTGTAATCCCAGCACTTCGGGAGACTGAGGCAGGCAGATCACTTGAGGTCAGGAGTTCAAGACCAGCCTGGCCAACATGGTGAAACTCTGCCTGTATTAGACAATACAAAAATTAGCTGGGCATGGTGATGTGCACCTATAATCCCAACTACTCCTGTAATCCCAGCTACTCAGGTGGCTGAGGCAGGAGAATCACTTGAACCTGGGAGGCAGAGGTTGCAGTGAGCTGAGATCTTGTCACACACTACAGCCTGGACGTCAGAGAAAGACTCTGTCTCTAAGAATAATAATAATAATAATAATAATGATAATCAGGCAAACCGGAGGAGGGAATATGTTTCAGGAAGAGAAAACAGCATGTGCAAGAGTCTTGTGGCTGGAGCACTCATCAAGGGTACACAGGACAGAAAAAAAAAGTTTACTTACGTGGTGGGAAGCTGAAGAGACAAGGCAAGGGCTGGTCCACATCAGTCTCGTGAGTCAGTAATTAGGCTCTGTAGGGTGAACGGGAGCCATCGCAAGCTTAAGCAGGACGGCCCCACGATCGGATTTGCATTTTGAGATCCCTCTGACTTCTTCGTGGGAGTGCACACAGACCTGTGAGAAGGCTGCTGGGGCTGTGTGAACAAGAAAGGATGCAGGTCAGCATCAGGGGATTGGTGAGAAGTGTGTGAATTTAACAAATTCATTAGCTCAAATGGGTAATGGAAGTTCAGAAGATTTGCATGAAGAGACCACACACCTTCTTTTGGGATCTCCTTCAGGGCTTCCCCGCCAAGGCCCCCAGATGCCCGAGTCCATCACCAATCAACTCCCCAGCTCCAGATGGAGAGCAAAGATTTGGATTTAGGAAGCCACTATTGTGGTGGACTGTGGTTCTGACCTGGGCCTGGGTCCAGCCCAGATTCCCCGCACAGCCTGTCCAGGGCAGCCACAGGACACCGGGACTCTCAGCCCAGCACACCCAAGTGGCATCAAAGGCCACAGCAAGGGGGAGGCCCAGAAAGAGCTATTTCAGGCTCCTTATTTTTAAAACCAGGGTCAGGGTGCCCTGCCTGCCAACGTTTCCCATACTGGAAGCTTCAAAAGCTTCACCTCCCACCTGCCCAGCACCAGAGACAGGCTTTATGCACAGGGCTGTGCAGTGACCACCAGCAGCCAGGAGAAAGGCCTCCAGCGTGGCTGGAGGAGGTTTTGGAGTGCAAGGAAAGCCAGAGAGGCTGACCGCTGTGGGCTGGAGAGATCCCTGGCTTCAGACCCAGCTTTGTCATTTTCTACCAGCATGGGCTTGGGCAAGTCATTGCCCCCTTTCTGATCCTCAGGTGCTCCCCTCGAAAATGGGAATCAGCCACAGGTGGTCATAGGTTGGGGAGTGAGGAAACCAGCCAGCAATCACTTAATAAATGCCTCCTGTGAGCCCGTCGTGGTACGCGGTGCTGATGAGGCAACGGTGAATGAGATGTACTTCACTGAGCTTTCATTCTAATGAGGAAACCAACATTAAAGAAAAATTGAAGTCTGGGTGCAGCGGCTCATACCTATAATGCCAGTGCTGTAGGAGACTGAGACGGGAAGATTGCTTGAGCTGAGCCTAGGAGTTTGAGACTAGCCTGGGCAACATAGCGAGACTCCACCTCTAAAAAAAATAAAAATAAAAAATTAGCTGGGCATGATGGTGCACACCTGTAGTCCCAGCTACATGGGAGGCTCAGCCAGGAGGATCACTTGAGCTCAGTAGACCAAGGCTGTAGTGAGCTATGATGGCACCACTGCACTCCAGCCTGGGCGACAGAGTGAGACTCTGTCTCTAAAAAGAATACAGTCTGCCTCCTGAATGTATAATAATGATGAATGTGAAGTATGCCTGGAAGAAAAGGAGGATTCGACCGATATGTGGACCAATCTTTTGGACAGAAACCGCTATCTCGGGAAGTGGCAGCTTGAGTCACTGGCTGGTGTTTCCTAATTCCTGGATTCATGGAGAGAAAGAAAACGTATGCCCAGTCCACTCAATGTTGCCCTCTCTAGTGAAAAAATAATAATAACTTCATGAAGAAACAATGTTCACTATAAACCAGTCTTGGAAAATGAACATATCATCCACCTATTTTAATGAAAGAAAGATGCAGAAAGGTGAACGATTTAAAGAAATACAAAACCCAGAGGCAAAGGTAGCCAGGTACAATGGCTCACACCTATAATCTCGGCACTTTGGAAGGCTGAGGCAGGAGGATTGTTTGAGCCCAGGAGTTCAAGATCAGCCTGGGCAACATAGCAAGACCCTACCTTGGCAAAGCAATGGTTCTCAAACTTAGTTTTATAGTTGGGGGTGGGGCTTGTTAAACAAAGATCGCTGAACACCCCTCCCTCCTAAATTCTGATTCAGGAGGTCTAGCATAGGACTGAGAACCTGCATTTCTTTTTATTTATTTATTTATTGAGACAAGTTCTCACTCTTTTGCCCAGGCTGGAGTACAATGGCGTGATCATAGCTCACTGCAGCCTTGAACTCCTGGGTTCAAGCGATCTTCCCACCTCAGTCTCCTGAGTAGCTAGGACTACGGGTATGCAGCACCGTGCCCAGCTAATTTTTTATTTTTTATAGAGATGGGGTCTTACCATGTTGTCCAGGCTGGTCTCGAATTCCTGGCCTCAAGCAAGCCTCCTGCCTCAGTTTCCCATAATGTTGAGATTATAGGCCTGAGCCACAGCTCCTGGTCAGAACTTGCATTTCTAACAAGATCCCAGGTGATGCCGGTGATGCTGGTTTGCGGTTCACACGCTGAGAACCACAGCTTCAGGGCAACTGGGAATATCTTCCGGGATTCACTAATACGTGGCCTGCTTCACTGAGTCTCTTTTCTCACAAGAGGAGCTAGGAAGCACTCGATAGCCTCCCAGGGTCAGAAGGGTCTGGTTTTCAGCTTGGTGCTGGGAGGAGCTTGGGGCAGCCTCTGAGCTCCTCCTCTTCCGCATCCCCAGCCAGCCGCTTCACCACCTGGGAGGTGATGATCCACCTGTCTGGCACCTAACTCTCACCTTGATAGAAACCAATTCAGTTCCTGTAGCAGAAGATGGATGGGGTAGAAATCCACATCCCAGGGGATTGTGAGGCAGGCATCCCATCCTGAGTATGCATTGTTCCCCACATCTGATGAGATCTTATCTGAGAGAACGAGCTCCTCTCCACCTTTTTTTAATTTAAACCCTCCCCACCACTCTGCTCACCTGGGTTGTCTCTGCTTTGAAGACTCACCCCTCGTGGTTTTCTTATTTCAGCCCAGGGTGCACCAAAAAGGCAAAAAAAGTTTTGTTCCCCCTCTCCCAAGATCCTGAGACTCACTCCACAAAATGATCCTGTTCGCCAGAAAAACTTGAAACACCCCAGAGGACAGAGATGGCCAAGGAGGTGCAGAAACCCCCTCTCCTAGGGGCTGATGACTGTGTTTTCAGCTGGTCCTGAGACCAGTGACTGCGTCTTCACTTCTACATTTCCCCTCCTCATTTTTTGAGATCCACTGGCAGTCAGGAGAGGGACAGAACACAGCACCCTTCCAGGATTCATGATGATGAAAAAAGAAACTTACTGGAAAATTTTTAAAAATACAGAAAAGCACAAAGAAAAGCACAAAGCAAACAGTAACAATTGCCTAAATGGCCCATACCGCAAACTCACCATTTTTAATAATCTAGCATGTTTTCCAGTCTTTTTTCTGTCTACTTTCAAAAATTTATGTAACTCATATATCAAAATCATTAGCGTTTTGTTTAAAAAAGAAAATTGGGTAGCAGCTATGTTAAATCTTTTTGAAAAAAGAAACAAATGTTACTTTTATTTATACCTACTGCCGGCTAAGCTAAAGGGAAGGTCAGCAAACCATGGCTTATAGGACAAATCTGGCCAAGTACTTCATTTTATACAATCCACAAGCTAAAAATGGTTTTTACATTTTTAAATGGTTGGGGGAAAAATCGAAGGAAGAAACTCACATGTTCTCACTCATATGTGGGAGCCTAAAATGTGGATCTCATAGAGGTAGAGAGTAGATTGGTGATTACCAGAGGCTGGGAAGGGAAGGTGGGGAGGGAAGGACCAAAGACAAGTTGGATAATGGTACAAAAATACAATTAGTTAGAAGAAATAAGTTCTTATATTCAGGCCAGGCATGGTGACTCATGCTTGTAATTCCAACACTTTGGGAGGCAGAGGAAGGTGGATCGCTTGAGCTCAGGAGTTTGAGACCAGCCTGGGCAACATGGCGAAACCCTGTCTCTACAAAAAATACAAAAATTAGCCAGGCACGGTGGCGCATGCCTGTAATCCCAGCTACGCAGGAACCTGAGCCAAGATGTGACCCTGTCTCAAAAAAAAAAAACGTTCTTGTATTCAGTAGTACAGCAGGGAAATGACAGTTAACAATAATGTGTTATATATTTCAAAATATCCAGAAGAGAAAAATTGTGTTGGGTAATGTCCCCAACACAAAGAAAAGATAACAGATGAAGTTTGAGGTGATGGGTATCCTGATTACCCTGACTTGATCATTACACATTGTGTACACGTATCAAAATATCACATCTACCCCCAAAATATGAATAAATATATTTTCAAAATATAAAAATAAAAAATATCTGTGTAATACATGAAAATGAAAATCAAATTTCAGTGTTCATATTTACAGAGGTACAGCCACACCCCGTTCATTTACCTGTGGCCGCTTCTGTGTGATGCCAGCAGGGTTGAGTAGTTTCCAGAGACCATATGGCCCCCCAAAATGTGAAGAATTTACTACCTAGTTCTTTACAGAAAAAGTTTGCCAACGCCTACTCAAAGTCTGGTCGGTGGTAATTGTTTGTTACCAATCAATCTGTGATGAAATAAACACAGAAATTGAGAATAAGACTTTAGAAACTTTTGGCTGAGGTGACGGTTCATGCCTGTAATACCAGCACTTTGGGAGGCTGAGGCAGGTAGATCTCTTGAGGCCAGCGGTTCAAGACTAGCCTGGGCAACATAGCGAGCCCCAACCCCCGCCCGCCGTCTCTTAAAAAAAAAAGACTTCTAATAATCTGACAGTCTGTTTTTATTAACATAAAATTTTAAAATTGGGGATGGTTGTTGTATTTTTCATTTTGCATTTCTGATAATTCATTTTTATTGTATTCTACTAACTTTTCGGTCCATACGGGATCAAAAAAGGTAAAACACAAAAACTGATCCCTCGCTACAGATGTGTGTTTTTAAAACATTCTTGTCTCTATCAAATATTGCTCTGTAACTTGCCTGTTTTCTTTAACTCCAGCAATGTTTCTGAGATGTGCTCATGTGGGCTCTCCAACACCAAGAACCAGTCCCTCTGAAACCCAAGGCTCCTACAGTCAGCGGGGCCCTCCGCAGGCTGCTTAGAGACAGCGGTCTGCCCACCTTCATAAGCCCACCTGCTCCAGCTGCCCATCCTTCCACTGCATCAGGCTAGGGGGTGAGGTTGGGGCGTGGCTGAATTGCTGCATCTGGGATTGAGCCCACCCTGGGGACATGACAGTGAGGAGAGGGAGAGGAAGGAGAAAAGGTGAGGTTGGAGAAAAGAGGGGCATAGAGCAGGAGAAACCAGAGGACCAGGAGAAAGGGCAGGGAAAGGGAGAAGAGGAGGAGGGAAGCCGAGGAAGAGTGGCAGGAGGAAGATGGGAATGCTAGAGAAATTTACAGGAGGCCATTGGCTTGGACTGAGCCCCTGCCCTAGGTGGCACGGACCAAACCATAATGGAGTTCCTTGTGCTGTCGTGCCACACCAGCAAGCCCAAACCAAGGTGTTTGCCCGGCCTTCCAGTTTCAGCCAGCAGGAGAAGGAAGTTCCCTAGGCTTTAATCTTTACAAGGAAAGTAACTTTGAAAGGATCATTCCGCTTTTTTGTTCTGTTTCTTCTTCCTTCTGCCTGCTGCTGTCTGTAAAGAAATCTCCTCTGTTCAACTCATCCGGGCACACGTTCTGTTTTCCAGAATGAGGTGTTGCCCAATTCTAGAATGGCAAATAGAAGTCAATCAAGGGCTGGGCGTGGTGGCTCATGCCTGTAATCCCAGCACTTTGGGAGGCCAAGACGGGTGGATCACCTGAGGTCAGGAGTTCCAGACCAGCCTAACCAATATGGTGAAACCCCTTCTCTACTAAAAATACAAAAATAAAAATAGCTGGGCGTGGTGGCCTGCGCCTGCAGTCCCAGCTACTCGGAAGGCTGAGACAGGAGAATTGCTTGAACCTGGAAAGTGGTGGTGGCAGTGAGCTGAGATCGTGTGACTGCACTCCAGCTAGGGGACAGAGCAAAACTCCGTCTCAAAAAAAAAGAAAAGAAAAAGTCAGTTAAGACTGTAATTTTGTCTTTTGACAGGAATGAATGATGAGGAAATTGTGAATGAGCATGCGGAAGGGGTTTCCATACAGGCCATCTGGCAAACTCCTACTCCTCCAACAAAACCCAAGCCTCCACCTCCCGGGAGCCTTCCCAGCCCCCACCCCGCCCCCCACAGCCACCTCTGAGCACTTCCCACACTGCGCTCATTCACCAAGGCCCCTGCTGCCTGCCTGGCTCTGCCCTAAACTTCGCAAGCATCATCTCCTGAACTCTCCACTGCGATCTCATGAGCGGCACTATTATTGCTCCCGTTTTAGAGGATACCAAAGCACGGAGGGGTTGCTCTGTCTGATGCCTCCGTGGCTTCCGGGGACATCATGGGTAAGGAAGTGCTTCGGAATCTTGGGAGCACCCTCCTAAGGCAAAGTGTGGTTGCTGGATTTGTTTGATGTTTTTTCCTCTCCCCCTCCCAACGAGTTTTGGAAAGCAAGCCTGCAGAAAGACACGGGACTCTGGAGGCCTGTCAGCGGCCCGGGACAAGACTGTCTGGGCTCCGGGATCTCTAAGCCTCAGTTTCCCCATTGAGGGTGGCCAGGTGCTGACGCCCTGCCCAGCTTGGGCTGCGCCTGTGACTGACGGCGCTCGCCTCCAATCAGGACCTGCGCAGCTCGGGCCGCCCAGCTGGGAGCCCCGAGGGTGACGCTTTGCTGACACCTGGTGGCTGCAGGGGGAAGTGGCGCATTGAGGACGGGAAGAAAGGGTCAGCCGGGTCCTGCAGGGGCAGGGAAGGAGGGAACTGTGGCCGGGAGGGGAAGGGAGAAGGGAGGACGCGCAGAGCGCTCCCCACGCGAGAGGGAGGACGGAGGGAGCACACCCCACCCAAGGGAGAAAGAGGGCGAGGAAGAGGGAGGACGGACAGACCACTCTCTAGGAAGTCCCCAGGAAGGCCGGAAGGCCGAGGTCAAGGTGTGGGCAGGGTCAGCCCCCGTGGGCTGCGAGTGAGACTCTGCTCCGGGTTTCTCTCCTGGCTTCTCGTGAGTGGCCAGCAGTCTGCGGCACTCTACCTAGCAGAAACGTCACCCCAAGCTTCATCTTCACATGACATTCTCCCTGCCTGGCTGTCTCCAAATTTCGCGTTTTCATGAGGACACCAGTCACATTAGACTAGGGCCACCTCACTCCAGTATGTCCTTTGCAGGGACATGGATGAAGCTGGGAACCATCGTTCTCAGCAAACTAACACAGGAACAGAAAACCAAACACCGCGTGTGCTCACTTGTAAGTAGGAGTCGAACAATGAGAACACATGGACTTAATACAACGAATTACATTTGGCCAGGCAAATGTAATTCCCAAAGTGCTCACACCTGCGGTCACAGCACTTTGGGAGGCCAAGATGGGAGGATTGCTTGAGGCTAGGAGTTTGAGACCAGCCAGGGCAACACAGTGAGACACCCCCCCAATCTCTACATAAATAAAAAAATTAGGCAGGTGTGGTCGCACACCTGTGGTCTCTGCTTCTCCAGAGGTTGAGGCAACAGGATCACTGGAAATCCCAGGAGTTGGAGGCTGTAGTGAGCTATGATTGTGCCACCACACTCCAGCCTCGACAACAGAGTGAGACCCTATTGCTTAAAAAAAAAAAAAAAAAGAAATTGCACTTGCAATTGGGCGTGGTGGTTCACGCCTGTAATCCTAGCACTTTGAGAGGCTGAGGCAATCGGATCATGATGTCAGGAGATCGAGATCAGCCTGGCCAACATAGTGAAACCCGGTCTCTACTAAAAATACAAAAACTTAGCTGGGCGTGGTGGCACACACCCATAGTCCCACTACTTGGGAGGCTGAGGCAGGAGAATCCCTTGAACCTGGGAGGCAAATGTTGCAGTGAGCAGAGATGGCACCACTGCACTCCAGCCTGGGCAGCAGAGTGAGACTCCATCTCAAAAAAAAAAAAAAAAAAATTGCACTTGCAATGACCTAGTTTCCAAATAACGTCACATAAGGTCACAAGCTCTAAGCTACTAGGGATTAGGATTTCAGCATATTAATTTGAGAGGTTCCAATTCAACCGGTAAGAATCACCATGGCTCTACTCTCAAACTATTACAACTCCCCCAGAGTGGAACCTTCTAGGGGCAGGGAATCTGTCTTACTTACTTTGTATCCCTACTCTGCCCAGTTCGAGAAGTGAAATAGGCATTTCATAAGTATTGGTTGAAGAATTAATGAAGAAATGGATGAGAGTAACATTTATTTAGCACTTATTAGTTTAAGACACCTTTATGACAATCATTTTAACCACTTTAGCTCATTAGCAAGGTTTTCCATGGGCCCCCTCATCTCTGCATTCCAGCCACCTCCATGGCCTTTGTAGAGTTTCTCAGAGCGACCAGCCTCCTCCCACCACAGGGCCTTTGCACATGCCGCTCCCATTGTCTGGGATGCTCTTCCTTGCCCTGTTCCCCTCTGCAATTTTGAGGCTTCCTTGAGATCTCAGCTCAAGAGTCTTTTCCTCAAGGAAGTAGCTTGGACTTGTGTGGATTCTTTTTTTTTTTTTTAACTTTTATTTTAGGTCCAGGGGTACCTACTCAGGTTTGTTCTATAGATAAATTCATGTCATGAGGGTTGTAGATTATCTCATCACCCAGGTAGTAAGCCAAGTAGCCAAACAGGTACTCAGTAGGTATTGGTTGAAGGATGAATGAAGAAATGAATGATAGTAATGTTTATTGAGCACTTACTGGTTTCTTTTTATTATTATTATACTTTAAATTCTGGGCTACATGTGCAGAACGTGCAGGTTTGTTACCTAGGTATACACGTGCCATGGCGGTTTGCTGCATCCATCAACCCATCATCTCGGTTTTAAGCCCCACATACATTAGTTATTTGTCCTAATGCTCTCCCTCCCCTTGCCCGACGACCCCTAACAGGCCCCGGTGTGTGATGTTCCCCTCCCTGTGTCCATGTGTTCTCATTGCTCAACTCCCACTTATGAGTGAGAACATGTGGTGTTTGATTTTCTGTTCTTGTGTTAGTTTGCTGATGATGGTTTTCAGCTTCATCCATGTCCCCGCAAAGGACATGAACTCATCCTTTTTTATGGCTACATAGTATTCCATGGTGTATATGGTGCACTTACTGGTTTCTACCTTTATGATAATCATTTTAACCACTTTAGCTCATTCAACAAGGTTTTCCACTTTTCCAAATGTGAGGGGATGCTTCTAAATGGAGTCATAAAGGGGCAAGAATATCTAAAACATTCCTGAAGAAGATGTTATAGGGCAGTGGTCCCCAAACTTTTTGGCATCAGGGACCGATTTTGTGGAAGACAATTTTTCATGGGCTGTGGGCAGGGGACGTTAGAGTCTCATAAGGGGTATGCAGCTGAGATCCCTCTCATGCACAGTTCACACAGGGTCTGCACTCCTATGAGAAGCTAGTGCTGCCGCTGATCCTACAGGAGGGGAGCTCAGGCTGTAATGCTCACCTCCTGCTGTACAGCCCCCGTTCCGGGCCCCTGTTTCATGGGACCTCAACACTGACTATAAAGCAATAGTCATTAACATAATATTGCAAGAGGGCAGGGATACGCAAATGGACTACAGGAACAGAAAAGACAGCCCACAGAATCACCCCACCTGTGGGGAAGGGGCTGGATCAGAAAGGTGACGTCACACCACAGTGGAGGAAGTGGCCCCTTCGTGAATTATTTTAGGACATGGGACGTCCAAAGTGAAAAAAAGAAAAAGAAACTGAATCTCTACCATACACTCTATACAAGAATCAGCTCCAGAAAAATTAAGACCATAAATGTGAAGAGCAAAAGTTAAAAAATTTAGGAAAAAAAATATATTGGGGAATTTCTTTGTGACCGGGGATTAGAAAGAATTTCCTCAAGGTTGGCCGGGTGCAGTGGCTCACATCTATAATCCCAGCACTTTGGGAGGCCAAGGCAGGCAGATCACAAGTTCAAGAGTTCAAGAGCAGCCTGGCCAACATGATGAAACCTCATCTCTATTAAAAACACAAAACATTAGCCAGGTGTGGTGGCATACTCCTGTAATCTCAGCTGCTTGGGAGGCTGAGGCAGGAGAACTGCTTGAACCCAGGAGGCAGAGGTTACAGTGAGCCAAGACTGCAATACTGCACTCCAGCCTGGGCAACAGAGGATGACTCTATCTTGGAGAAAAAAGAGAGAGAGAGAGAAGGAAGAGAAAAAGGAAGAAAGAAAGAGGAAGGAAGGAAGAGAGGGAGGACGGGTAAAGAGAGAAAGAAAAAGAAAGAAAGAAGGAGGAAGGAAGGAAGAGAGGGAGGGAGGGGTAGAGAGAGAGAAAGAAAAGAAAGAAAGGAAGGAAGGAAGGGAAAGAGAAAAAAAAGAAGGGAGGGAGAGAGGAAGGAAGGAAAGAAAGAATTTCTTCAAGGAGATATGAAAGGCACAAACCCTAAAGGAAAATATTGCTGTTTGACTACATTAAAATTTAAAATGGCATGAAGAGATACCAAAAATAAAGTGACAAGAGGCTGCACCCAGGAAGCCGATATTTGCACTATGCGTAAACCATAAAAACTGAGTTTAAAGACAGAAGGCCTGCAGCAACTTGTTTCAGCCTCATTGCAATCCTATTAGGTGCCATTTCTCTCCCATCTTACTAAGTAGAATCATCAAGGCTCTGAGAGCAAACGGACTTGCCTGAGCCTCTATCCCTGGCCAGCACCCCAGAGCAGCAATATCAACCCAGCCTTCGTTCCCAGACCCTTGCATCGCCTCGAGCCTGGCTACAGCCAAGATGCTCACAGCTCAACAGTCTCTTCCTCATTGAAGTAGCTTGGAGGTGTGTAGATTCTTAAATTACTAAGAGTTGCCCCCAGCCATATGATGAATCAGGAGACCAGTAAACACTCACAAACATGGCATTCTCATCTCTCGCTGGGATGGGGTGGGGGTGTCAGGGTTCTTGCCTTCTCTTGCAGATCCAAAAAGACTCCCTGATTCAAGGGGATGATGCAATAATGTGAGAATGACAGGCAGTGGATGCAGTGGGTGCGTTTTTAAGGGCCGGGGCACCCATCGCATGCCCCTAACGTGCTCAGCAACAGCATGTCACAGGGAGCTCAGAGCTCAACGAGGCCAGCCACTCAGAGGCAAGGGACCTGCAAGTCAGGTGAAGAAACAAAGTCTCAGAGAGGTTGGGCACTGTGTCCAAGGTCACACAGCTAAGCAGCTGCAGAACCGTAAGACTCAATAAGGGTTCTGCGGCCCAGTCCTAGCCCAGATACTTGCTGATTCTCATTCCTCTCTCTCTGTCACACACACACACGCACCAGCTGCCAGGGGGGTGATCAAAGACCCAGAGCAGACAGGTTGCAAGACACACTTTATTCACTCTCTGGGAGGTCTGAAGGGTTCCTGGGCAGCAGCCCTGGTTCCTGGGAAGGAGGCGTGGTGGGGAGGGCACTAGTTGGAGGGGTGGAAGGTGCCACGTTGGTGCCACTGCATGTCTCGGATGCGGCGCACGGACTGCACCTGGGGGTGAGGGGCCCCAAAGTCGCTGCTGTCCTTGTAGTCTCCCTTCTCCAGCAGGTACTGCAGCCCACGGTAGCCGGGGTACTGATAGCCAACCCACCTGCAGGGCCAGAGGTGAGAGGAGACTGAGCAAGGGGGACAGGAAGAGAAGCAGAGAGAGAGGCGAGAGGAGAGAGCTAGAGCATCCCTAAGCCACTAGGAAGGGTGAAGCCTCCCAACCACTACCACTTCCCGGGGGCAGGCGGGATGCCCTTTCCACCCCACCCTCCCAGCGCTGAGCCACTGCTTTCTTTCTTCTCTTGATGGGGAGCTCACTGCCTCCTGAAGCAAATTTTGACTGAAGGCCTGGTACTGGGGTCAGGGAAAGGGGGTGATATCTTTTTCTTTTTCTTTTTTTTGAGACGGAGTCTCACTGTGTTGCCAGGGCTGGCGATGGGTGCTGGTGAGCCAGCACGATCTCACTCACTGCTACCTCTGCCTCCTGGGTTCAAGTGATTTTTCTGCCTCAGCTTCCCGAGTAGCTGGGATTACAGGCACTTGCCCTACACCCAGCCTGGGCTGGACGTCCTGTGGCTCAGAGCTTTAAGACTACTCAACTCATTCCTTCCCTTCTGCCTCAGCCTAATCCTTCCTCTGATATACATGTCCTGCTCACTGGGGCTGAGGTGAAGGCCAAGGTTTCTACACCTCAAAGACATGCCATTTCCCCAAAGGCAGCTGTAAGCCACCTATGGGCAGGGAATTCCCATTCATTTTCCAGTGGGAAGCCAGAGGTCAGCGGAGTACACTGATACATATGATGGCCAGTGTGTACAGTGCAAAACAGGACTTAGGACCCCAGAGTCTCAGTTCCTGGGGCAGGGTAAGCCGGGGCTGGCAATGCACTTACGTGCCACTCTGCACCCGCACAGAGGACACCTTCTCCTGGTAGCCGTGGGCGTGGAAGCTGGGCACGTCGTCATCTATGATTTCCATCTTCTTCCCAGTGAAGTTGGGGTTTTCGTAGAGGATGATCTTGTGCTCTTGGCTGTCCTGTTGGCAGAGGACGGGGGGAAGTGAGTGTGGGGGAGGGGCCCTGGTTGGCCTTCCCACCCCATGCTCATGCCCCAGAGTCGGAATCAGCCTGTCCCACCCGTGACTCGCTGTCCAATGCACCCACCACGTGTCTATGACAACTGCTGTTGGATTGCAGCCATTTGTGAAGTTTCTACTGGGTCGTTTTGATGTAACAGACACTCTGAGATGCTACACTTCCGGGAATATTTGATTCTGAAATGTCATTTTTCCTCCTACGCCTCAAGTTTCTCTTTTATAAATGGCAGCAACGATTGACCCGCCCACCCACACGTGCACACCCACACAGGCAAACACACACAGGCACACACAGGCACACACAGGCACA
>PVKV010024261.1:0-31754 GCA_004027835.1 Alouatta palliata | reverse complement strand
CTGAGCTGTGAGTTCCGTTGCTCATTCAGAGTTGTTGGGCAGGTACTTTTAAGTCTGCTGCAGCAGAACTCATAAACCCGTTTTTTTCCCCAGGTGCTCTGTCCCGGGGAGTTAGGGCTTTATTTATGAGTTTCCCTTGGGCTGCTGCCTTTTTCTCAGGGCTGCCTTACCCAGCAATGAGGCAGCCTACTCACTGCCTGCAGAGGCTTTGCTGAGCTGGTGTGGGCTCCGCCCAGCTCAATTTTTTTTGTTTTTAAAGGTACAGTTGTCTTGGTGACAGCTTATCTTTACCATGTGTCAAGGTGAGCTGTCTTGGAGCTCTCGGGTAGAGGACTTCTCTGCCTGTGAAGACCTCAGAGAAGGCTTCAGTGTCTTCTGGTCATTTGCCCACTAGTTTTTCCTGGTAAGAAATGGCTTCTTAAATCATGTAAAAAGATACTGTGTTTGCCTTAGCTGGAACTTTTCATGTTGTATTTTACAGAGTTGTAGAAGCTTATTGGTTTCTGGTCTGGCAGGTAAGGAGCTTGACAGTTACACACTGTCCTCACAAGGAAAGTGTTAAACAAACTGAAAATCACTAAATCTTCTATGTGAAAAGTAAGGTCACAGGAAAATCGCTGTCCCCCAAATTGGAGAAACAGACAGGTGGATAGAGAGAATCACTATTTACCAGAGCAGAAATCCTAAGCAGAAACCTCCATGGGAACCAGTGCCTGGACAGGAAAACCTAAACTATAATAGGCAAATTGCTGGAAGCTCAGTATGAACAAGTCTGAACTAAAAACTCCATGGGGCCCGGTCATAGTGAGGACCCCCCACCTTCACTAACACACTTTTTAAAGTTTTACTTTCACATGTTCTATAAACCAGGTTTATAGAATGATGATGGCAGAAAAATCCCCTTGTGCCTCTGGTAGGGGGAAGAGAAAATTAACCATTTTGAAATATGCGAGAGGATTCTGTTCCTTTTAATAAAGCCAGTCCTCAAGAGAAATTGTTTTATCACAGCCTAACTTACTAGGGTTTACTCAGAGCCTAATTGACTTGGGGGAAAGGAATACTCAACTCCAGCCTACTCTAGCTGTCCTTTCCCACTTAGAGGATGAAAAAACTGAGAAGCACTTGTGAAGTTCACAGCCCAGGGGCACTGGCTAACTAAAAGACTGAAACATAATCACGGAACTATAGAATGCTTCTCCTTCCCTCATATCTTATCACCATGTCACCAAAAGTTTACTTGTCAGAGTTTCTTTAACCCAGTACAGTATATCTAGCTTTAAACGAAAAATTACAAGATATACTAAAAGGCAAAAAACACAATTTGAAAAGACAAAGCAGTCATGTACCAGACTCAGATATAGCAGGGATGTCAGAATTATCAGACTGAGAATTTAAAACACTATAAAGGCTCTAGTTGAAAAAGTAGATAATACAAAAGAACAGATGGGTGAGGTAAGCAGACAGATGAAAATTCTAAGAATCACAGGTGCTGGAGACAAATACACTAACAGAAATGAACAATGCCTTTGATGAAGGGCTTGTTAATAGACTGGACACAGCTCAGGAAAGAATCTCTGAGCTTAAGGATATGTCAGTAGAAACTTCCATAACTGAAAGAGCAAAGAGTAAAAAGATCAAAACAATAAAAAATAAAAAGGAACAATCTCCAAGAACTATGCGGCACCTACAAAAGGTATAACATACACATAATAGGAACCCCAGAAGAGAAGAGAGAAAGGAACAGAAGAATTAGTTGAAGCAAGAACGTCAAACAAAACCCCACAGATACAGGAAGCTGGATAAATGCCAAACAATAATATTAAACCCCTCAAAACTGATACCGAGGCATATCAAACTTCAGAAAAATCACATTAAAAATATTGAAAGAGCCAAAGGAAAAAAAGGCAGCTATAAAGGAATAAAGAATTACATTTGCCTTCTCCTTAGAAACCATGCAAGCATGAAAAGAGTGGGGTGAAACACTTAAAAAAGAAAATCCACCCATCTAAAATTCTGTATTCTGAGAAATTATCCTTCAAAAGTAAAGGTGAAGTAAGACTTTTTCAGAAAAAATTGAGGGAGTTTGTTGTCAGTATACCTGACTTGCAAGAAATGTTTAAGAAGTTCTTCCTAGAGAAGGCAGATGATATGGCTCAGAAATTCTGATCTGCACAAAAAATGGAAAAGTATTAGAAAGGAAATGAGTGAAGGTAAGTTAAAATTATTTTTCTTAATTGATCTAACAAATAACAGTTTGTTTAAAATAATAGCCACCATATATCCAATTATTATAGCTTATGTACAAGTGAAATGAAGGACAGCAGTGATACAAGGGATGGGAGGAATCAGGAATAGTGTAAGGTACTTGCTTTACCCACAAAGGGGTATAGTGTTTTCTGAAAGCGGATTTGGATAAGTAGTACGTTGCAAACTCCAGGGCAACCACTAAAAATAATGAAGAAAGAAATGTAACTGACACACTAGGAGAGAAAATGGAATAACATAAAATACTCAGTTAAAACCAAAAATGGCACAAAAAAGGTGGAAGACAAAAATTGGAACAAAGTACAAGGGCAACAAATAGAAAACACGAATAGACATAGTAGATAGACATCATTTCAAATGTTAATGCTCACCTAAATACACCAAGTATGAGACACTGTCAGAATGGATCAAAAAACAAGACTCAACTATGTGTTGTTTTCAAGAAACCCACTTTCAATAGAAAGACACATAGATTAAAAGTAGAGATGGTTAGCATATACCATGCTAACACTAATCAAAACTAAGCTGAACTGACTATATTAATTTCAGATCCTAGACTTCAGAGCAAGGAAGTTTATTAGGTTTCTGGGTTAATTCATAATTGTAAATATTCCAAAAACATTTCAAAACATTCCAAAAACATTTCAAAACATTCCAAAAACTGAGTCTTAACTAAACCCTGATTCTTTAACATTTGCCTCCAAATTATACTGTAAGATTTTATCCAGTTGTCAGTATGTCGGTAGTTAGACTTTAGTTCGTGAATCCATAACCAGTGACCCTGCAGGAAGAAAACGGTTCCAAAATTTTTAGGTTGAAACAGTTACTACAATTTTCCATTGTAAAGCACATTGTAAAAAATAATAAAGGGTACTGGTTAAAAATGACTTTTGCGCCAATTAACCTTGGTCTAAATTCAAATTTACAAAGCTGAGCTACTTAATGTAAGTGACTACTTCCTCTAACTCAGTCATTTTGTAATTCATAAAATAGGGGTGATAATAGTGTTTTGGATATAGGGTTTTTGTAAGGATAGAATGAAATGGTATTAAGTATCTAGCACATAACGAGTGTGTTATTCTATAAAGAAAATGTATAAATAGAATAATTATAAAATGCAGATTCCACCCAACTTTATCTTAATCGTTAATGATTTTTTAATTATTTTCCCATTTAACAGGAATAAGAAACTATCTAAATGTATCATCCAAATGTGTTTATGTAAACACGTATGCATTCATATCCTGTACAGATTTGCTGTTTGATTAAAGCAGCTATGCTATGCAGAGGTTCACTGTGAAGCTTTTTTGTTGTTGTTAATGTAAGCATGGTGCCATGTTGCTGTTGTAATCTTCTGTTTTCCAGCCTGGGAAAAACTTCCACTGTTCCTTTGCTGGCTGCAGGAATGCTTGAGATGCATGCACCTATTCATTTTTAAAAAATTATAGAGCACATACTATATGCCAGGCACTGTATGAGGTGCTAGAGAGGCAGTAGTGAATAATTCCATGCTTTCATGCAGTGTATCTTCTAGTGTGGAATCCTCAACACCCAGGCCGTGGACTGGTACTGATTGTGACTTGTTAGGAACCAGGCCACGTAGCAGGTGAGAGATTGGCAAGTGAGCATTACCAGCTGAGCCCTGCCTCTTGTCACATCAGTGGTCTTATGGGAGCATAAAAACTACTGTGAACCGTGCATGCAGGGGATCTAGGTTGTGCACTCCTTATGACAATCTAATACCTGGTGATCTCAGGTGGAACAGTTTCATCCCAAAACCATTCCCCTATCAACCCTCAATCTTCCAGATCTCTGGAAAAACTGTCTTCCATGACACCAGTCCCTGGTGCCAAAAAGTATGGGGACTGCCATCCCAGTGGGAAAAGCAGGCAAGAAATAAGAAAAGTAATAATCTTCAAATAATGATACTATGAAGAAAATGAGTGACTTGGTAATGTATTCAGGTGAAAAGTGTGATTGCATTACATAGAATCAAGGCAGGCTCTCAGAAGACAGGATTTTGAGCTGAAAATGACAAGAACTGGATACACAGAGAGTAGGGCAACAAGTATACCAGGCAGAGGCAGCGACCTGTGCAAGGTCCCTGAGGTGGAAATAAGACAGTTTTACACATCCCTGAGCAACTTGCATGTAAATCCAGTTGATCATTTTATTATTCACTAGATGAGCTTACCATTTAAAAGAACACATCAGATTCCTTTTTAAAGTGATGATTCCAAAGTTCTGTGCGGTGGTTTCTAAACTATTGTGTGCTGAAATAAATCACCTGGAGAATTGTTGAAAATGGTTTCCAGAGCTGTATCCTCCAAGAATCTGATTCAGCAGGTACTGCAAGGCCCACAGATTTGCATTTGTAACAAATTCACATGATGCCAATGCTAGTCTGAGCACCATTCTTGGAGAACTGCTGTTCTAATGTATGTTTTGTGAGCTTAGTATCTATTTACTAAAAGTAAAGCACACCAAAACTTTCTTTGGTGTAAAAAATTAACTTACGCTGCATACTGATCATGAAATTAGTTTTTGGAGGTGCAGTAGAAAAGCACACAAAACATTAAAGGTTCAATGAAGTAGCCTCGATGTTTTATACTGCATTCAAAGCATCTATAGTAAGATGAGCTTAATTTCAATACAGTTATTTAGTGAAGGGTTAATGTCACTGTTTTTGTTTGAATCAGGTTTCAAAAATTACCTTTTAAAGCAACATAAAGACTTTAAATGAGAGATTACTGATTTGAAAGTTATTTTATGTCTTAGACTGTGAGATCATAGAAATTGTGTATTAAATCCTGTTAATCTGGAGAATATAGGAAGATTGTTCTTTTCATCAGGAAGGTTGTTCTTTTCATCCTGCCATTCAGGAGGATGCATATAGAAAAGAAAGGGAGAAAGGAGGAAGGATATCAGGCTAGTCAGCCAGATCAGCTCAAATCATTCTGGTCAGCTGGGAGGACATATGTCAAAGAAGCCAATGTGTTCCTGTTCCTAGTAGTAGTTCTCACGAAAGGACTTTATCAGCAAAGTGCCTGTGCTTTGAACGTTGTGACCTTAGTATTGTCAGGGATAGGATATGGATGATGAAACTAAAAGCCAACAGTTACCTAGTCCTTACTATATGCTACTGCTGTACTTGCTTTACATGATTCGTTGATAACCCTCATAATGCACATGTGAGGTAGATGGTAAGCGCATCTCATTTTATAGCTAATGAAAGTGAGGCATAAGAGTGGTTCAGTAATTTATGGTACTAGGCAGTGAGTTGACAAAGCTGGCATTCAAATCTAGATGATTTAATTCACTCTGACCTCTTGGACAATGCATTATATTGCCTCATATTTGACAAGAGTCTATAAATGAAGATTTTTAGGATTTGTTCCTGTAATGCAGGTTAAAAATGAGGAATCCAATTTTCTATGCATTCTTTTATGTTATAACGCAAGAATTCCACAATTTCTTTCTGTTTTTAAATTATCTTCCTAGGTCTGAAAAGATGATGTTCCAAAGGAGCACATAGAGAGGAAGACTTTTGGTGAGTTACTAAAAGAAGAGTTTTGTATAACTTTCTAGTATGATCTTGGGCAAGTGACAAAAATATTTTGAACTTAAGTTTTAATACCTGGAAAAGGTATGACAATGTTTACCCCACAGGATTAGACAATTAAATGAGGGTTTTTCTGCCCACTGATACTGACATGTACTGCACTATTCAGGTGTCCATTATTCAGGTGAATGGACAATTGATATGTAATTTGTAGGATTTTCAAGTGTCATTTGACTCGGATTTTTGCCTTACCTGCTGACATTAAGAACCTTGGTTAAATGTAACTCTACTGTAAGCCTTTGAGTGACAGTAGGTCTAGAGTCTTCAGAAGATCTCCTTGGGCTATTTCTACGAGAGGCTCCGGAAGACACACAACTAATTATGGAGATGTGTCTAGCGACTGCCAATACCAAACAAGTGTACATTTGCTAATTATAGCTATGATTGAGGCAGAATGGCAAGGGAGAGCAACAGAGTCCCAAAAGGAACTGTCAACTGGTCTTCCAGCACAATTTTCATTTTCACTTACAAAACAACAACCAAAGATAATTTTTGACAACTCAACTTAATGGTTCATGTCAACATCTGGTTCTCACAATAACCAGAATTATTACTTCAAGGGTTCCCGAGTACCGCATTTCACAGTTTTATATTCACTATTTAGAATAATTCTTTAGAAAAATTTTTAGGCATTATAAAACATTTTTTAAAGATGATTAATCTTATCCATGATCAAAAGAAATAAAATATCATTAAAATGAGTAGGACTGCATGAATATATAGAGGTACATTGTCTTTGTAGATGCTCTCACTATCTAACCTGGATCCAAGGAAGATAATTTAAAAAAATAAATAAGTGCAAGGGAAGTCGAGTAATGAATTATTTTAACTTTTATTCGATTATTTTCATTTACAGTCTGGCACTGACACTTTTTTTAAAAAAAGATTTTAATTTTATGTAAAGATTGAACTTCAATAAAATAACTTAAAAAACATTTACATGTATATCACTAAATCTCCATAAAATATACAATACTTTTGACACAGCATAGGCTAGGATAACTTTGAAGGAGATAGTACATATTCATAATTTTTAAGAGATATCTCATATATCACTTGTGGGAATAAATATTGATATTGAATTTGCCAAGACATCTGAAGTATTAAATACTATATAACATGCACTCAGAAATTAAAATATACAGTTTGAAAGACATATTTTAAAAGCATAAAACTGTGATTTGATTTAATCTAGGTATACATCAGAGCTTCTAAATAGAAATTTGAACAGTTATTACAAATAAAAGATACTTTAACATCAAGTAATATATAGTCCAAAAGCTGCTAGGAAACAGTTTAGACGTGTAGAATATAAATTTCTACTTTGGTTACAGTTGTCTCTCTTTTTTAACCTTTAAATGCGATGGAATAATGTTAAGTTTGCTGAAACTTTACAGAATGGTTACTCATCAGCTGCATGATCCACTTCTTTTTCTCATTTATACTGACATAACAAAATCAAATACATGAACTGTCTAAAATAAAAATGTGAATATTACCGCTAAATGAAGGTTTTTAAAAATTCCATAGATCAAATTACTCAAATACAACAGACTATATATTTTGTACATATAAAGATTTACATAAATTATACTGTTTTACACTCACAAGCAAATTATAGGGACAAAATACTTTCATGAAATTCTAAACATCAACATTCTTATAAAACACCGCTTTGATGAGTATTGGCACACAAAAACTTCCTTCTCCAAAGAAACAATATACAAGAAAGAGTTGAGAGCAGTTAGATATTTGGCATTTTTAAATGATTGCTATTTCTAGAAAAATAGCAGCAGTATTGCTCACCTAGAAGAGCTCAATGTACCGACAATTTATAGACTGCTACAACCTGAACCATTTCATCAAATTGGTTTAACATTATTGTACACAAAGCTAAGAAGACTGATAAAAGTGACAGAAAACAGGATGTAAAATTAATCCAGAGAACAATTCTGAGCTTTCTTATTGGCAGCAGCTACATATGAGCTGTAAATTTTATCCATAATTAATACATTTTGCTATAAAGCACATATATTATAAATTCTCTGCTTCTGGTCTGATATAATCATTTATTTCTTTTACTCATAGATACTGAAAAGGTCTTAATTTGGTAACTGAAAACTTGTCACAAGTGAATAAAAGTCAGTTGTTAGGTACTTAGTATAACTTGAAAATTTTTAACTTTGAATATGGTAAAAAATATGATTATAAAAAATCTCATTAATTTTTTTCATAATTGTGATGAAATAAAACCAAAATAACATTCCAACTCTCTCTACTGTATTACAGTATTTTATGAATTGTAATAGTGTCACTAAATTGTGAGACTTTCTTAGATAAACATATGGATAGTGTTTTCTAAAACGTTCTTCCATTTCCACCAACTTCTGGATCTGTGAGTTATAATAGAGTTTCAATATTATTTTGTTGAAAAGCAAAAGGGTAAGTTGCCAGCTTATATTTTTCCGGATCATTCTTCCCCTGTATAACAGATATTAAAATTATAGTAAAAATTTCATAAATTCCTTGTTTTTACTGATTTCCCCTTTTAGAATGAACAACTTAATATTTAGACTCTCATGTGCCAAAATCAGGTTCAGTGGTAAAATTAAATTCTGAAAAAATACTCAGTATTCTCACAGTATCTTCTCACAGTATCTTCTATCAGGAAACCACTGCATAAGGTTGGGAACAAAATTTAAAATGGACATATTACCTTTTATTATTTTTTAAATCTTTTACATATACATTAAAAATAATCATGTTTTGGGAAATGATTAAGTTAGGAGCAGCAATCAAAATTATTAGGAATGTTTACATTGAAGAAAATTATTAATGGCAAACCCTTTTGACATTATATTCAGCCCCATGTGTTGTTTATGTGCAGACAAAATGATACATCCTCTTACGTCTAGTGCAGATCAGCCATCCAGCTAAGCCTCAGTAGGGATGTGGACCATCTTCATTATATTTTCCTAAAACATAATATACCTCTATCAAATCTGCAGCACGTTTCAAAGGAAATCTATAATTTTGGTTGAAAGCATAATATGTAATCTGTGTCTGTTTTAATATGGTAGGTCAAATCACATCCTATATAAATTGTCCTACAAAATATATATTTGATGATACTTCAAATGGAATGTTTCCAAGTTGATAGTGGTAGCCAAATATGCAGGGAACTTAAAAGGTGCCTAATATAAAAAAAAATCTGTAAAATTTAAACATTTAATTTAATTTTTAATATACTATAAATGTTCACCAAATCTAAAAATAATACCCTAATTGTATAAGGTTCCTTTTCAAGTAGTTATTTGTTTCTAAAAAGTTATAAATAATTCTTTTATACTGTGCCTCTCTGTCTTATACTTCAAAGATACGGAATATTATCTTTAACACTATATAAATAACAAATAGTCCTTTAAAGAAGGGGCTCAGGCGAGTAGGGGAGAACTGTGGCTAATTTTCCCTGTTATTATGTGCATTTATGGTTATAAAGTTGAAAACATTGTTTTCTTATAGCAGGGAGAACATGCCATGTTCTGCTTTAGGAAATAACAAAAGTCCAATTTCTCCTTTAATAAAGTTACTGTGCATCAGCCCAGCTGAGTTATAAGTATATAATTAAGGCTATGTATACAATAGAGAGAAGAATTGAGGCAATTATTTTGATAAGTCCAAAAAATAAAATTTTTAGAGAGCACTTTATTGGTCTAATATTTTTTCTCCTTGTATTTTGATTGTACCACACAGTAGCTCATTTTTCACTTCAATTTACCTGTGTAAAATATGAGAAATTTCTTATGAGATAAGAAATATCAATAGAATAATAATTTTCCCTATTATATCTGCTTTTCTGAGGAAAAAATCAATACTAATATTCCCTTGGAAATCAATTGTTAAAGCACCTAATTCAAGGCAATAACCTCTCTAAAATATTAAATTTTTTTATTATATGAAATGACCAAAGAGAGAAGACTTTTTTGTTTTTGGTTAAAGGATTTTTAGGCCACTAATGTGACTGTTTAAGCACATATTATACCTCTGGTGACTTAGAGAATGAACTTCCTCGGCTGAATTCTTAGCTTGGTAACTGTGATAGGAAAAAGCCAGATGTTAAAAGAACAGAATATCTTGGAGACTGGCAGAATATGGAGACAGCCACCTTTTCTCTCCAAATACAGTACCTTATTAGATGCGTTGAACTGATGTATTCCTAACTGGCCACAGAAGATTCATTCATATTTTTCTTGGAACTATCAAGTACTTTTGTGATCAAGTAATTCTGTACATACTATATATTTATTAATAGAAAAGCAAAAATTGAGAGTTTAGTGATGAATTACCATAAAAACTAATGAAAACTTTGGAAAGGCATTGTAGAAATATAGTTAAGTCTGCATTTCTTATAGACATGTGCTGTATTAGAACCAATAATCTGTTCCAATAAATAGGAAATCTCAATTTTTAGACAAGAAGTAAAACTAAACGAAGAATAAGAAAAACAGAGACAAATCTATGTATCCTTGTTTTTTTCTGGTACATTCTCAGGGAAATGAGAAAAGTGTGCAAAATAAAAACGAGTTTATGCTCTTAAAGTAAAACAAAAAAAGACAAGTACAATTAAATAATAATATTTGACAGTTCCCTTAGGAAGAGTTAATAACAAGTTAAGAAAAAAAGTCCTATTGTTTTTATTAAACAAACAAACACCAATAACAGCAGGATTATTTCTGCCAGTGATTTCTTTCCTCTTTTTTGCTTTGAAATTATTGTTTGAATAAAAGAAAGGGGAAAAATAATTTGCTTGCAGCTATGTATGTAACACAAATGAAGGCACAAAATAGTAGGACTCCAGGGCCAATGAAGAAGGTGTAGTCATTTGGGTATGAACAAAAACTGACCCTCATATACAGTTAAAGATCTGGCACTATTTTGCATTTATAATTGCATACCTAGTGACTAACCAATTTGGGATCCATAAAAACCTTTTCTGTTACTTTCTGACCAAAAAAGATACTTCTCAAAACTTGCTAGCTTGTTTATGCAAATGTATGCCTTATCACTAATACAAAAAAAAAAAAACTGAAAATAACCCCTAACAGATTATCTTTTCATAATGTTCAAAAGCTAGTGTGCAGAGTCAGTCTCTGAAGAACTCCCAATATCTGAATTAGAGAGAAACAAAAATGTGGAATCCAAAGGAAATAGGGACAGCTGTGCCCTTGTAGGAGGCACTTTGGAATTTGTTGATAAAAGCGTAAATGGAATTTAGTTTGTAACAGCTGATCAGACAAGCCACTACTCTCTTTAGGAAAACTGAGGGCCAATAGGCCATCTTTTGACGTAGAACACCCTTGGACCATCTCCCAGAATCCTTTATAAATATATTATGCATATGTAATTAGGCTAGATTAGCACTGATTCTGTTTGCCACTAATAATTATAAATGGTCTTAGGAAAAAAGGATACCACTGAAGTCACTGGGTACAATATTCATTTTAGACTATTTCAGGAAGGCAATACACACATTTGCTTAAGAAGTATTAGTTTAAAATCTCTGTAAATATTTTTTAAAATATTCCTTGTGAAAAAAAAAGTCATTATGGTTGTATCTTCCTCCTAATCAAGTATTCTAGAATATAAAGTGATTCAAGACTAGACTGTGGAAAGAACCAGATTAGAAGCAGGGCAGTGAGATCACCAATTGCTGTTCTTCTCCCCAAGTTTGTTTAAATAACTAAATATATGAGCAGCTGAAAATTATTCCACATCAGAAGCATCATTGTCAGAAAGATGATAGTTACTTCCCTTTACCCGAATATATTCGATATATCTCCCTTCATCAGAATCTGAAGTGCCACATGTACATAGCCTGTTGTCAAAGAGTGATTCAATTTCCTCTAATTTTTTGCCTTTGGTCTCAGGAAGACAGCCATAGATGAAAATGAGTCCCACAGCAGCAAATCCAGCATAGAGGAAGAAGGCTCCTGCAATGGAAAATAATAGATAGATGAATATGAATATATAGAGAAAGACTTAAGTTGGAAAGAGTACTTGATTTTGACTTTTTTTTTCTGGTTAGTCATGTATAACCACAGTAAGAAATAGGACCAAAAAGATTACTATGAGCCTGGTTTACTCCAATTGTTCCAACCCTGTGAATATGACGCAATCTATCTTTCTAAACTCAAGTTTAGAAACTCAAGAATAACTGAATTTCTAACTTTCATCTGGGCTAATAGACTGGGCTCAGCTGTAAGTTTGGCTTTGAAGTGAGCCTTCCTCACTTCCCTGATTAGAGGGAATTACTCTCTTCCATGTGCTATTACAGCATGTTGTTGAGACCCCTAAAATAACCAAGAAGTATTATAATTATGTACACACATGTGTGCCTGCCTTGTCTATTACACTAGAGGCATTTTGAGGTCAGAAGAAGTTCCTTTCTTATTCATCTTGTGTTTCCAGAACCAAGTACAATGATGACATTGCAGGATGAATGCCTCAGTGGAATACTCCATCATTCCAGTTTCTCATGTCATCTTTAATCTTTACCTTACTCTCATGCCTAATATCCAATCTGTTAGGCGATCCCGTTGGTTCTATCTTCAGAATATAATCCAAAGATGGCCACTTTTCACCACTTCCATTGATAACTGTGGTCTAAGGGCCATCGTCTCTCATCTGCACTATTGCAACAGTCTTCTAACTGGTCTTCTTGTTCCTTTTCTTGGACCTTGACAGTCCATTTCTTTCTCCATAGCACATATCATCATCATGTACACTATGATGCTTACTAATTTGTTTTTTGTTTCCCTCCACTAGAATGTAAACTCCATGAAGTCAGAGAATTTTGTTTTGCTGTAAGATTATGCATATCAGTCAATGCAGCACAGCCAGAAATACATATATATTTGCTAGTTTGTTTTCTAAGGGTCATGACAGCAAGCCTAGATGGATGAGATACATGATTATATGACTTGTTTACATTCTCTACACATTTCCAAGATGGACTTTTAAAGTAATTGAATTTCAACCAGCCTAGCCAAGATGGTGAAACCTTGTCTCTACCAAAACATACATACAGACAGAGACAGACAGACACACACACATCATTGAATTCTTTGAATTCCCAATTTAAATATAAGAAGCTATACTTGTAATTTTGATGGTGGAAAACAACTAAGTATAATGGATCCCCTGTCTTATTTTAGGCCTTCAGTCCAGACCATCATGTGTATGAGATGGGGGAAGTAAGATGAAAAACTAATGTGACAGTTGGCTGGAGAAAGGATATCAGATTGGGAGTAGGAAGGTCTGAGTTTAAATGTTGGCCACGTGACTTCTGGATGGTAATTTAACCTCTTCTCTGGGCCTCTGTTGCCTTCATTAAGTAGAATAAGAGGGTTTCTCAGCTCCTATTTAAGTGTTGATAATTTATGATTCTATAAATCTTACAGCCAAAATCAGGAACATGTATAGGAGAGACAGTTAAGAGCTGCTTGAAAGACAGACCTGCTCTTCTGTTTCTGTGAAGATAGTATCCCTGAGGGCAGAGTATATGGCTTCTTTGTCTTTGGTTCCCAGTGCCTGACACATTGTGGGTTTAGAGAATGAATGTGCCCTTACTGACTGACAGATGGAATAGCACTGGGTAGCAGATCTGAAATAAAGGGCTAAACTAGACAACACACAGACATTCCAAAGTCAAGCTATAAGCCAAATAAATACAGAAGTTAAAGAACTGAATAATTTCCTCAGTTTTGCTGAATCCTCAAAGTTAAGGACATATTAAGAATACTTTAAGACACTGTTTTCAGAATATCCATTGAAACGTGTCTTGAGAAGGCTCAAGAAAAACTATGGAGGAAAAATGCTGCTGAGTCGGCCACCCAACCCAGAATCTGCTATGTGGAATGCAGAGCCATGACAAAACAGAAAGGAAGCAGAGGTAAATTATGAGACATTAAGAAAAACATGAAAAGGTTAACTAAAGATACAATTAGTCAGAGCCATATTATTCTTTAAAGAACTGGACTTGTATAAATCAATTACTCTTTGCTTAAGAGCAATACAACTCTGTTTACAAATGTAAGGCTCTTGATATGATTGCCTGTGTCCTCACCCAAATCTCATCTTGAATTGTTCTTGTGATAGTGAGTTCTCATGAGATCTAATGGTTTTATAAGAAGAATTTCCATTTTTGCTTAGCACATCTCCTTCCTGCCATTATGTGAAGAAGGATGTGTTTGCTTCCGCTTCCACCATAATTTCAAGTTTCCTGAGGCCTCCCAAGCTATGTGGAACTGTGAGGCAATTAAACCTCTTTCCTTTATAAATTACCCAGACTCAGGCATTTCTATATGGCAGTGTGAGAACAGATTAATACAATAAATTGGTATTGCAGAGAGTGGGGGTACTGCTATAAAGATGCCCGAAAATGTGGAAGTGACTTTGGAAATGGGTAACAGGGAGAGGTTGGAACAGTTTGGAGGGCTTAGAAGAAGATAAGAAAATGTGGGAAAGTTTTTTTTCTTTCTTTTTGTTTTTCTTCTTCCAAGAAGAAAAGAAAATATGGGAAAGGTGGAAATTCCAAGAGACAGGAAGATATGGGAAAGTGTGGAACTTCCTAGGGACTTGTTGAATGGTTTTGACCAAAATGCTGATAGTGATATGGACAATAAAGCCTAGGCTGAAGTGGTCTCAGATGGAAGTGAGGAACTTGGAAACTTGAGCAGAAGTCACTCTTATTATGGTTTAGCAAACAGATGGCATTTTACCTCTGCCCTAGAGATGTCTGGAACTTTTTGAGCTTGAGAGAGATGGCCTGGGGTATCTGGTGGAAGAAATTTATAAGTGGCAAAATGTTTAAGAGGAAGCAGAGCAGAAAAATTTGAAAAATTTGCAGCCTGACAATGCACTGGAAAAGAAGAACCCATTTTCTGGCAAAAAGTTCAAGCCTGCTGCAGAACTTTGCATAAGTAACAAGGAGCCAAATGATAATCACCAAAACAATGGGAAAAATGTCTCTAGGTCAAGGCAGAGACCTTGTGGCAGCCCCTCCCATCACAGGCCTTGGAAGCCTAGGAGGGAAAAATGGTTTCATGGCCAGGGCTGAGGGTCCAAGGGTTCCCTGCTATGTGCGGCCTAGGGACTCAGTGCTGTGCATCCCAGCTGCTCTAGCCATGGCTAAAGGGGGCCAAAGTACAGCTCAGGCCATGGCTTCAGAGGGTGCAAGCCCCCAAGCTTAGGCAGCTTCCACATGGTGTTGAGCCTGCAAGTACACAGAAGTCAAGAATTGAGGTTTGGGGATCTCAACCTAGATTTCAGAGGATGTATGGGAATGCCTGTATGCCCAGGCAGAAGTTTGCTATAGGGGTGGAACCCTCATGGAGAACCTCTGCTAGGGCAGTATGGAAAGGGAATGTGAGGTGGGAGCCCCCACACAGAGTCCCCACTGGGGTACAGCCTAGTGGAACTGTGAGAAAAGGGTCACTGTCTTCCAGACCCCAGAATGGTAAGAGTCACTGAGAGTTTGCACCATGCTCCTGGAAAAGCCACAGACAATGCCAGCCCATGAAAGCAGCTGGGAAGGGGGATGTACCCTGCAAAGCCACAGGAGCAGAGCTGCCACAGGCTGGGAGAGCCTACCTCTTGTAACAGTGTGATGTGGATGTGAGGTAGAGACAAATGAGATCATTTTAGAGCTTAAGATTTGACTACCCCACTGGATTCTGAACTTGCCTGAGGTCCGTAGCCCCTTTGTTTTGGCCAGTTTCTCTCATTTGGAAAAGGTATATTTATGCAATGCCTGTACCTTCATTGTACCTAGGAAGTAACTAACTTGCTTTTGATTTTATAGGCTCATAGGTGGAAGGGACTTGCCTTGTCTCAGATAAGGCTTTGGACTTGGACTTTTGGGTTAATGCTGGAATGAGCTAAGACTTTGTGGGACTGTAGGAAAGGCATGATTGTGTTTTGAAATGTGAGGAAATGAGATATGGGAGTGGACAGGGGAGGAAATAATATGGTTTGGCTGTCTCCCCACCCAAACCTGATCTTGAATTCTAGCTCCCATAATTTCCATGTGTCATAGGAGTGAGCTGGTGGGAGATAATTGAATCTTGGGGGCAGCTACATCCTTGCTGTTCTTGTGATAGTGACTGACTCCTTATGAAATCTGATGGTTTAATAAGAAGTTTTTCCTGTTTTGCTTGGCACTTCTTCCTGCCATCACGTGAAGAAGGATGTGTTTGCTTCCTCTTGTGCTATGACTGTAAGTAAGTTTCCTGAGGCCTCCCCAGCCATGTCGAACTGTGAGTCAGTTAAAAACCTCTTTCCTTTATAAATTACCCAGTCTCTGGCAGTTCTTTATATCAGCATGAGAACTGAGTAATATAGTTCCTTTATTTCATTTCAGTTTGGTTCACATTAAATATAACAAGGTTATATATTTTTTACCTTGAGAAAACAGTGAGAAAATAATACTGGGTCATCTGGAGTGTGTGGCTGAGTGATACAGTGAGAGAAAGGCTACATGGCTCTGTGGATAATATGGGCCTGAATTTCATATAATGACCCAGGCTGAATCCCTGGACAAAGTTTCTTAAATTCTCTTGAACTCTGTTTCCTGATCTGTGTAATGGGGAAAATAATTCTTGCTTTGCTCAACTGTCAAAAATAAAAATAATGTAGTTTCCATGCCCATTAGAATTCTAAATATTGGTTACTCAAAAACGTGATGGCCAGATTATTAAATTCTGCTAAATGACCAGGAAAGGAAGAGTTGCTATAAAGAGACAGAGTAACATTAGTGTGACTAATAAATTGGGATGTTTTCACAAAAAGGGTGATAAGGTATAAGCCACACTAATAAATTGATAAGCTGCCTCTTGGAGAATGGGGGGAATTTTGACAAAAAAAAAAAAAAAAAAAAACGAAAGGAGATGAAGTGTGGTGTTCTGAGCACAGATAAGCAAGACTGTGAGAGTAGGAAAAGCAATGGAATCTTTAGCAGGGAGGGACAAAGACTGGATGGTAATTATGATGAAGATATACAGAAAAAATAAGTGCAGATGGTAAAATATGCTTCTAAACTACAAAATCTGTAACAGCAAACCCAGTTTGGCTTTATAAATATAATAGCATGTTTTATCTTTATCATTATCTTTCACAATTTAGCATAATTAGAAGTAACAAATCAAATCTGTCAGTGCTAAACTCCTATAGTTAAAAGCATTAGTTGGATTAGGAAGATTCTTAAAGTTGATTACAGATTCTTGCTTGTGACCTAGATTCCCAAAGCTGAATAATATCAAGGAATTCCTATTAAAATACAAGATTGTTTTATAAAATCTCAGGAATCCAAAGCAGGCAAATGTCAAAACTGCCTACTCAGTGTGGATTCCAATGGTAAGATCTGCGGTTAATTCACATAGGAGTGTGGGCCAACCTGGGAGACTGTGACTTGTTCCATGTCATGGTCAAATCAATCATGTAACTCAGTTTCCCATGTATTCCCCCCTTGGAATGAAAATGAAAAGAAAAATGTCTGTAAGGAGTCCATCAGGACTACTGAACAATGTAGATATTCCTCACCTTTATTCTAAGGAAATAAATCTTATTAGAGCCCTAAATTAAGTTCCAGATTAAAACAACTCTTTAACTGAATTACACAAATTGAGGACTCAAAAGCCATGTTTGATTGAATTTCAGTAGTACCTCAAAAGAGAAGCTTTGATATAATGCCCTCCAAGGGATCTCTTTAGCCACATGTGCCATATATAAAATGGCATATTGGTGATAGTTCAATAATACTTTTTAGTAATAAACAAACATTATTGAATGAGGGCACAAAGAAGACTTGTATAAAATATGGTTGAGGAAGGAATCAAATTTTGAGATCTTATGAAACAGTTAAAAAAAGGAAGCAACAAAGAAGACATAGCTATTTCCAGAGAAATACACTATTAGGATGTGTATGTATTAAATCAGGAACATAAATGCATAGCTTACATGAATCAGTAACATGTATATTAAAATGATATACAAGAAGGGGAAAAACTAGCCTGAACAGAACTATTTTTCTACTACTAGAGAGTACTAGACCAAATGGACCAGTGCTCTGACATGAGAGAAGCTTAATGCAAAGCAAAATGCTTTCAGTGGTTTGTTTTTGAAGAATCCTGCTTATGCCCTATTTAAATTTCATCACTGTTGTCTCATGTTTCTCTGTAAGGATAAATTCAAGAAAGAGGAGCTTTGCTGTCAAAAGTATAATCATGTAGACTTTTATTATCTGGTCTATGCCTTTCTATAAGGAACGCTTTCTCAGGATGCCAGCATATATTTAGGTCTTCAAATATTTAAGTGTTCTCAAGAATCAGTAAACAGAAGGAAATACTTATTGTGCTCATATTTATTATGTCATGAAGATAAGTTCATGAATTTATAGAAAAATTTTAATTGCCAAATGGGATCCAGCTGAATATACTAAATATATATCCAGTTTAAAATTCCAGTGCATTTCCTTTTCAAGAAAATAAGTATTTTCAAATGTCCTAAGTGGTGATTAGGAGAGAGAAGAGTTTTATGAACATAATAAAATCATTAGATAAATACTATTAACCAAAAGCAAATAACAATTCAGCATGTTCAGAAGAGACGGGGAATAGATTTTTATGTTTCATCATATTCATCATTCATCCACAAAAATTTATCCAGGTGCAAGGCCTAGAGGGAAATTTATAGCACTAAATGCCCACAAGAGAAAGGAGGAAATATCTAAAATTGACACCCTAATGTCATGATTAAAAGAACTAAAGGAGCAAGATCAGAAAAATTCAAAAGCTAGCAGAAGACAAGAAATAACTAAGATCAGAGCAGAACTGAAGGAGAAAGAGACACAAAAAACCCTTCAAAAAATAAATCCAGGAGCTGGTGTTTTGAAAAGATCAACAAAATAGACCACTAGCCAGACTAATGAAGAAGAGAAAAGAATCAAATAGATTTAATAAAAAATGATAAATGGGATATCACTACCGATTCTACAGAAATACAAACTACCATCAGAGATTACTACAGACACCTCTGTGCAAATAAACCAGTAAATCTAGAAGAAATGGCTAAATTGCTGGACACTTCCACCCTCCTATCACTAAAGCAAGAAGAAGTTGAATCCCTGAATAGACCAATAACAAGGTCTGAAATTGAGGCAGCAATTAATAGCCTACCAACCAAAAAAAGTCCAGGACCAGATGGGTTCACAGCTGTATTCTACCAAAGGTACAAAGAGGAGCTGGTACCATTCCTTCTGAAACTACTCCAAACAATACAAAAAGAGGGAATCCTCCCTAACTCATTTTATGAAAACTACATCATCCTGATACCAAAACCTGGCAGAGACACAACTAAAAAAGAAAATTTCAGGCCAATATCCACGATGAACATTGATGCAAAAATCCTCAATAAAATACTGGGCAGCAGAATCCAATAGCACATCAAAAAGCTTATCCATCATGATCAAGTTGGCTTCATCCTGGGATGAAGGCTGGTTCAACATATGCAAATCTATAAACATAATCCATCACATAAACAGAACCAAAGAGAAAAACCACATGATTATCTCAATAGATGGAGAAGGCCTTCAGCAAAATTCAACAGCCCTTTATGCAAAAAACTCTTAATAAACTAGGTATCAATGGAACGTATCTCAAAATAGTAAGAGCTATTTATGACAAACCTGCACCCAATATCATACTAAATAGGCAAAAACTACAAACATTCCCTTTGAAAACAGGCACAAGATAAGGATGCCCTCTCTCATCACTCTTATTTAACATAGTATTGGAAGTTCTGGCCAGGGGAATTGCGCAAGAAAAAGAAATAAAGGGTATTCAATTAGGAAAAGAGGAAGTCAAATTGTCTCTGTTTGCAGATGACATGACTGTGTATTTAGAAGACCCCATTGTCTCAGCCCAAAATCTCCTTAAACTGATAAGCAACTTCAGCAAAGTCTCAGGATACAAAATCAGTATGCAAAAATCACAAGCATTTCTATACACCAGTAACAGATAAAGAGAGAGCCAAATCATGAGTGAACTCCCATTCACAATTGCTACAAAGAGAGTAAAATACCTAGAAATATAACTAATAAGGTATGTGAAGGACCTCTTCAAGGAGAACTACAAACCACTGTTCAAGAAAATAAGAGGACACAAACAGATGGAAAAACAGACCATGCTCATGGATAGGAAGAATCAATATCGTGAAAATGACCATACTGCCCGAAGTAATTTATAGATTCAGTGCTATCCCCATCAAGCTACCACTGATTTTCTTCACAGAATTGGAAAACACCTTAAACTTCATGTGGAACCAAAAAAGAGCCCACAAAACCAAGACAATCCTAAGCAAAAAAAGAGCTGGAATCATCATGCTACCTGACTTCAAACTATACGAGATGGCTACAGTAATCAAAACAACATGGTACTGGTACCAAGACACAGATGTAGACCAATGGAACAGAACAGAGGCCTCAGAAATAATGCCACACATCTACAACCATCTGATCTTTGACAAACCTCACAAAAACAAGCAATGGGGAAAGGATTCCCTATTTAATAAATGGTGTTGGGAAAAGTGGCTAGCCATGTGCAGAAAGCTGAAACTGGATCCTTTCCTTACACCTTATAGAAAAATTAACTCAAGACTGATTAAAGATTTAAACATAAGACCTAACACCATAAAAACCCTAGAAGAAAACCTGGGCAGTACCATTCAGGACATAGGCATGGGCAAGGACTTCATAACTAAAACACCAAAAGCAATGGCAACAAAAGCCAAAATAGACAATTGGTATCTAATTAAACTAAAGGGCTTCTGCACAGAAAAAGAAACTATCATTAGAGTTAACAGGCAAACAACACAAAGGGAAAAAATTTTTGCAATCTACCCATCCGACAAAGGGCTAATATCTAGAATCTGCAAAGAACTTAAACAAACTTACAGGAAAAAACCCCATCAAAAAGTGGGTGAAGGATATGAACAGATACTTCTCAAAAGAAGGCATTTATGCAGCCAACAAACCTATGAAGAAAAGCTCATCATCACCAGTCATTAGAGAAATACAAATCAAAAACCACATTGAGATACTATCTCACACCAATTAAAATGGTGATCATTAAAAAACCAGGAGAAGACAGACACTAGAGAGAATGTAGAGAAATAGGAACACTTTTACACTGTTGGTGAGAGTGTAAATTAGTTCAACCATTGTGGAAGGCAGTGTGGCAATTCCTGAAGGACTGAGAACCAGAAATACCATTTGACCCAGCAATCCCATTACTGGGTATATACCCAAAGGAGTATAAATCATTCTATTATAAAGACATATGAACACATTTGTTTACTGTGACACTGTTCACAATAGCAAACACTTGAAACCAACCCAGATGTCCATCAACGATAGACTAGATAAAGAAAATGTAGCACATATACACCATGGAATACTATGTAGCTATAAAAAAGGATGAGTTCATGTCCTTTGCAGGGACATGGATAAAGCTGGAAACCATCATTCTCAGCAAAGTGACACAAGAATAGAAAACCAAACACCACAAGTTCTCACTCATAGGTGAGTGTTGAACAATGAGAACACATGGACGCAGAGAAGGGAACATCACACATTGGGGCCCGTCACGGGGTCGGGGACTAGGGGAGGGATAGCACTAGGAGAAATACCTAATGTAGTTGACGGGGTGATGGATGCAGCAAACCACCATGGCACGTGCATACCTATGTAACAAACCTGCATGTTTTGCATATACATGTACCCCAGACTTAAAGTATAATAATAAAAAAATTATCGATGTATTTATTCATTTGACAAATACTTTTTGGTGCTTATCAGGTGGAAGGAACTGGGAATGTAAAAATGAACAAGGCACAGTCCTGGCCCTCCAGGGATTTATGTAGTAAATCTCCCTCTAGTAGAGGGAGCTGGGGGCAGACAAACCTGTTCTTGCAATGAGGACTGATAAGTGCCCAGAACACAGAATAAAGTGAGACTCTGGGGAGATCAGAGAAGGTCTTCTGGGAGAATGGTCTAAGCAACAGGCATTCCACCTCTACCACAGGGACTTAGGAGGAGATTAGAATGAAACCTCACACCATGAATAATCCTTTTGCAACCTATAAAGTCATGTGATCAATGCACAAATCTTTTTTTCTAAAAAGCAGTCTTTTCACTTTAGTAAAAATGGATTTTAAGTAGCTCCCCAAAGTATTTTCTTGACTCAGCCACTAAGCACTATTTTTTTTTTTTTTTTTTTTTTTGAGACAGAGTCTCGCTTCATCGCCAGGCGTCAGACTGGAGTGCAGTGGCGCGATCTCGGCTCACTGCAACCTCCGCCTCCTGGGTTCAAGCAATTCTCCTGCCTCAGCCTCCTGAGTAGCTGGGATTACAGGCGCGCGCCACCACCCCCAGCTAATTTTTGTATTTTTAGTAGAGATGGGGCTTCACCATGTTGGCCAGGATGGTCTTGATCTCCTGACCTTGTGATCCGCCAGTCTCACCCTCCGAAAGTGCTGGGATTACAGGCGGGAGCCACCGCGCCCGGCTCACTATTGTTTTTTATTTTGAATTATGGTCTCCACACATTTGCACTTGAACAGTTCTGTCACACTGACACTTGCAAGTGGTAAGTGCTGGTCTCAGAAGACACTGAAATGCAACGCATTGGCCTGAGCAGCACAGGTGATACCGTGGAAGGTATGGCCACAGCACAGAATATTGTTCAGTATCTGGGGAAGCTACTTTCAGCCCTCCTCAGATTCTGCTCTTGGACTTGACGCTATCCCTGCCACAGGGCATCTCACTGGCCCTAGACTCCCTGCCTACATCTTTTTTACAATTTTCTGTTTTTTAGGTTTCAGTGAAACTACAAGCTATGCTGTAAAGAATTTCACATGGGGAGATAGCTGGGAGACGTCTGAGTTGGGAGAGGGGTTGGGTGACAGCCCTAAGCACTGTGGGACAAGAAGCAATGCTGTTTAGGATGGGAGAATCCCTCTTCTCTTTCCCAGACACATTTCCAAGGCCTTTGGAGAACGAGAAAGCCATATGGAGATACTTCTAACAGCAAAACATAACCACATACTCTCAATCACAAATGATATTATAGTATATCTAAAAATAGAGTAATAAAAATAAAAACAAAACTATGTTGGAAAAAATGTTCTCTTACCATAGTATGTAAGATACTCTGCTGTGTGTAAAAATGTTAGTGAAACTAGAACATTGAAAATCCAGTTTATTCCAGATGAACATGCATTTCCTGTACTTCTTGCCCAAAGGGGATATATTTCAGAATTCACAGTCCAAGGCATTGGTCCCATTCCTGAGAAATAAAACGTTAAAAACTTTAGTAAAATAGCATGTAAGATATTTGAAAAATTATAGTTTGTCTACTCTAAAAAGAGTCAATTCAATTAATGCAACAGTAATAACAAAGCCTTTGTTTACCAGGTGCAAAGAAAACAAGATATAAAATAAGGCCCAGAAGTGCAGTCCAGGAGTATGGAGTAGGGCAGAAATTGTAAGCCCAAAATATGTCTTCTGTTTTGAACTTGGTTTCATTTTCACACCTGAAAAATAATGCAATATAAGTATTAATGTGTTAGGCTACAGTTGCAGAAATTTAATACGATCATATTTATGTATTTGGAAATTTCTTAATGTCTTAAAAAAAAGAGTCCAAAATGTTTTTCTTAAAAAAAAAAATAGGAACTGAATATGCAGTATTAGATCTGCAAGCTCACATAGGAATTTTAAAGCTAAGTATAATTCAAGAGCAAAACAAAGAAAGATGCTATGTTTTATAACCATTTCCCATAAATTAGACATGATCTCTAATTAGTCCCTGGAAGTTGCAGTAACACTTCAGTACCACTGAGAGTCAGTATGTTGTAGTAGAATTTGCAATCAGGACAAGATTCAAATTACAGAGCCAGATATTTTTCATCAGATAAAATGGGGATAACACTTTGTAGACTATTTTAAGAATTAGAGGGTAACCTGTAAAGGGTGATGGGGTGGATGAGGTAAGCAACTGATTCTGATTCCAGAGAGCCCTCTCCCTTCCAGGTCTGTGTCCTTGCTTCTCTACCAGTCACCCCCTGATGACCTTGCCTTCTTAATCCATAGTAAAGCAAAGCGTCCTAAAGTTTGATTAATTCTGAAGCTGAACTTCCAATTCTTTACCTTAATTGCCCCTGAAGATATTACCAGCCTCAAAAACATTCCTATCCCCTATTGTCAATTTAGACTATTGTTCTGTCTCCTTCAACCTCTAACTTTGAACCTTGTCATCCAAGCCCTGTTACAGTATTTATGAACTCATCATAACATTCCACCTCTCTTGATGATTTGGGTGCCTGCTCAGGCCTCCTCCTCTCATCTCTTGCCACATTCATTTATTTTTAATTCATTGGCCTCATTTTTAAAAAATTTAATTTGTTTTAAGTTCCAGGATACATGTGCAGGACCTGCAGGTTTGTTACGTAGGTAAACACTTACCATGGTGTTTTGGTGCATCTATCAACCCATCACCTAGATATTAAGCCCCATGTGCATTAGCTATTTATCCTGATGCTTTCCCTCCTCCCAGCCCCTACAGGCCCTAGTGTGCATTGTACCCTTCTCTGTGTCCATGTGTTCTCATTGTTCAGCTCCCACTCAGAAGTGAGAACATGTGGTGTGTGGTTTTCTGTGCTCCATATAATGCATTTGTCTAATACTTCCTTATTTAATCTCCAACACTACAGAGAGAGCAGTTTATAGTTCGCTTGATTTGGAACTATTTTACTTCAGACTTCCAGACTTCCTTTTCTGATTACAACCACCACTTTGTTTATTTGCTCATTTCTGATAATCTGTGCTACACCCAGATCTGCCTTTGGATTATAAACTCCTCTCAGTATTCATTTACCTTATTGCTCAGCTTATAACATGCCAATACAGGCATAACTTGAAGACCAGGTCAGTTCCAGACCACTGCAATAAAGTGAGTCACCAAAATTTTTTGGTTTCCTAGTGCATATAAAAGTTATGTTTCCATGAAATTATAGTCTATTACATGTTCAATAACACTGTCTAAAAATGCATAAACTTTTAGAATATTTTATTGCTAAAAAATGCTAATGATCATCTGCACCTTCCATGAGTCATCTTTTTGGTGGGTCTTGCCACAGTGTTGAGGGCTGCTCACTGATTAGGACAGTCGTTGCTGAAGGCCAGGGTGCCAATTTCTCAAAATAAGACAACAAGGAAGTGTGCCAGACTGACTTTTTCCCTTCACTAAAGATTTCTCTGTAGCATGCAATGATGTTTGATAGCATTTTACACAGAGAACTTCTTTCAAAATTGGAGTCAGTCCTCTCAAACTCTGCTACTTCTTTGTCAACTAAGTTCATGTAATACTCCACATCCTTTGATATCATTTCAACAATGTCCATAGCACTTTCATCAGGAGTAGATTCCATCTCACAAACTACTTTCTTTGCTTCTCCTTAAGAAACAACTCCTTATCTGTTCAAGTTTTTTCATGAGATTGCAGCAATTTAGTCACATCTTCTCTAATAGTTCTCTTGCTGTTTCCCACTGTATCTGAAGTTACTTTCTCCGCTAAAGTCTTCAGCCCCTTAAAGTCATCCATGAAGGTTGAATCAACTTCTTGCAAACTTCCAAACTGTTCATTTGGTATTTTGACCTCTCCCATGAATCATGAATGTGGGCATCCAGAATAGTGAAGCCTTTCCAGAAAATTTTCACTAATTTACTTGGTCTAGATCCATCTGAGGAATCACTGTCTATGGGAGCTATGGCCTTAGGAAATGCATTTCTTAAATAATAAGACTTGAAAGTCGAAGTGACTCCTTGATCCATGGGCTGCAGAATGGATGCTGTGTTAGCAGGTATGAAAACAACATTCATCTCCTTGTACATCTCCATCAGAGCTCTTGAGTGACCAGTGTCAATCGGCAGTAATATTTTGAAAGGAAACTTTTTTTTTTTCTGAGCAGGTCTCCACAATGGCTTAAAATACTCACTAAACTATGCTGTAAACATAAGTGCTGTCATTTAGGCTTTGTTGTTTCGTTTATAGAGCACAGGTTGAATAGATTTAACCCGTCTTAAGGGATCTAGGATTTTTGGAGTGGCAAATGAGCACTGGCTTCAACTTAAAAGTCACCAGCTGCATTATATCCTAACAAGAGAGCCAGCCTGTTCTTTGAAGCTAGGCATTGACTTCTCCTCTCTAGCTGTGAGAGTCCTGGATGATATCTTCTTCCAACTGAAGGTGTTTTCATCTCCATTGAAAAATCTGTTGTTTAGTATAGCCACCTGATACGATTTGGCTGTGTCCCACCCAAATCTCATCTTGAATTGCAGTTTGCATAATCTCCAATAACAATAACATTATCTTGGAGAATGTTGTGGGAGAAATCCAATGAATCATGGGAATGGTTATCCTCATGGTGTTCTCTTGGTAGTGAGTTCTCATGAGATCTGATTTATAAGGGGCTTTTCCCCTTTTTACTTGACACTTCTTTTTCCTGCCACCATGTGAAGAGGACATGTTTGCTTCCCCTTCCTCCATGATTATAAGTTTCCTGAGACTTCCCAGCCCTGTGGAACTGTGAGTCAATTAAACTTCTTTCCCTTATAAACTACCCAGTCTCAGGCAGTTCTTTAGAGCAGTGTGAGAACAGACTAATACACCACCTTTATCAGTTATCTTAGCTAGATGTTCTGGATAACTTGATACCGCTTCTCCATCAGCACTTGCTGCCTCACCTTGCAACAAGGTGCAAAGTGAAGACAGCTTCCTTCCTTAACCCTCACGAATCAACCTTTGCTAGACTCAAACTTTTCTTCTGCAGCTTCCTCATCTCTCTCAGTCTTCACAGAATTACATGGAATTAGAGACTTATTCTGGATTAGGCCTGTGCTTAAGGGAATTTTGTGGCTGGTTTGGTCATCTATCCAGACCACTCAAACTTTCTTCATATCAGCAATAAGGCATGATAATTTTCTTATAATTTGTGTGTTCACTGGAGTAGCACTTTTAATATCCTTCAAGAATTTTTCTTTTGTAGTCACAGTTTGGCTATTTGGTGCAAGAGGCCTAGCTTTCAGCCTATCTCAGCTTTCAATATGCCTTCCTTAGTAAGCTTAATCATTTCTAGCTTTTGATTTAAAGTGAGAGTCATGCTACTCTTCCTATCAATTGAACACTTAGAGGCCATCGTAGAGTTATTAGTTGTAGTGTCTTAGGGAATAGAGAGGCCCCAGAAGAGGGAGACAAAAAAGGAAATGGCTGGTTGGTGCCATGGTCAGAACACACATAACATATACAATTAAGTTTGACGTCTTATATATGGGTGCAGTTTGTGATGCCCACAACAATTATTACAGTAACATTAAAGAATACTAATCATCATAACAGATATAATAATGAAAAAGTATGAAATAATGTGAGAGTTACCAAAACATGACACAAAGACACTAAATGAGCGCATACTGTTGGAAAAATGGTGCCAGTAGATTGGCTTGATGCAGGGCTGCCAGAAAACTTCAGTTTGTAAAACAAAATGCAATGTCCGTGAAGTGCAATGATGGGAAACACAATACAATGAGCTATATACTGTCTTCACTGGCTTCTAGAATCCATTCTCCCTCTAGTTTTGTCTGCCATTTTCACCATTTGCGTTCTCAACCTGGTGTGGCATTATTAACGTCTTTCAACAACCACTTCTCAGAAACTGACCAGTGTTATGAAACCATGCTGTTGGGCTCTATTAAAAGTTCATGCTATTTCATCTCAGTTGGTTCTCTACTGATGCTTATTTTATCCTTTATTGCCTTCTCTACTGAATTATCTTTATCTTAGAGTAGACATTAAGTCAACTTCTGTTAACTATTGATTCAATTAATTATTTCTTACTATCTTTTTTTTTTTTTTTTGAGACGAAGTGTCGATCTGTTGCCAGGCACCAGGCTGGAGTGCAGTGGTGCGATCTTGGCTCACAGCAACCTCTGCCTCCCGGGTTCAAGCAATTCTCCTGCCTCAGCCTCCTGAGTAGCTGGGCCTACAGGCACCTGCCACCACGCCCAGCTAATTTTTGTATTTTTAGTAAAGACGGGGTTTCACCATGTTGGCCAGGATGGTCTTGATCTCTTGACCTTGTGATCCACCCACCTTGGCCTCCCAAAGTGCTGGGATTACAGGCGTGAGCCACCGCGCCTGACCCTTACTGTCTTATAGTCTTGAAATCTTTCCTTCTGTTTCCTATGTAGATGAACTTACCTCCTTTTTTTTTTTTTTTTGAGAAAATTTATCAATTTTAGTTGAGAAAAATAAAATAAAACCAAGAATCTGGAGATGCTTTGGAGGACTTGAATCATTTGAATCTGAATAACAGATATTTTAACAATTGGAATTCCTTTTAAGGAACTGGGGATCGTTAATTTAAACATCAATTTTTCTCTATCAACTTCTACTTTTCTATATTTTTCTCAATATTTGAGAAAAAAAAGGTTTTGAAAAAATATTGTAGGTAGGCTTCCTTCCTCCCTCCAGGGGTACATGTGTCTCACCCTAAGGACTGCCATTCTTATCAGTGGTCTTGCATCTCATTCTTCTGCCTCCTCTTGGGTCACATTCCATCAATATCTCTTCTTTTCCTGCCCTGTTTAGTTTCTTCCTACTTGAGCCTTCCCTTCAGTCTACAATACACAATGTCTCTCCTACTCAAATGTTCAACCCCTCTCATATTCCTACAACTAGCTCTCCTGAAATACCAGAAGTTTATACTCATGAATTTTTCCTGACTACATACTCTTCCTTTCACAGCCCAACTCTTCCTCCCTCCCAGATGCTGGGTAACTCTTACATGGTTTGTTTTCCTGGATATGTTCACACAAAAGTAATCAATTATCTCCTAATCTCCAAATTAGGTTTCTTGTCTTAATCTTGATGCTCTTTACTCTGTGGTGGTTGGTATTTGCTGACAACTCTCCTTCCTTCTCTTCCCTCTTTGCTTTTATATCCGTATTTCCTTTTTAGCTCTCTGACCTGTATGTATTCATTGCTTTTTACAGTGCCTCTTCCTCTTCTCAACCTCTAAATATAGGTGTCCTCTAAGGTTCTATTTTGGGACCTATACCCTCTCTCACAGTCATCTCGTCTAATTTTAGGACTTTATAATTTCCATGTGGATGGTCCTCAATAGTTTATTATGGCCTTGATCTTTCTCTCACGTTCCAATGATGGAATTTAGGTACTTAAATACCTAAAATAGCAGAGTTACTATGAACAGCTACATCCAGCCATGGCTCAAATGCAGTGTAACTACAATGAAATAACTTCTCCAGGATGGAGCATGGGGCTGCTCTGAGTTCAGGTCATGACTCTGCCACTTACTAGCTATATTCATTCAAAAACTTATATAATGAACACTTTTCATGTGTCAGACATTAGAGATAACAGTTATGAACAAAATAACAACCAGTGCATTTACAAAACCTTGAGTTTAGTTGGCACTGGCATGGTCTGGTTTCCAGATCTGTAAAATCAGGGAAAGCACTGTATCATGGGATGTTGGGAACATTAAATATTTCCATTTGCATAAGCATAGAACATCTGCCTACTCAGTGCTTAGCATACTGCCTGGCATGTGGTATATGCATAGCATAAGTATTACTTTACTAGTGCCCCTCATGACATTTCTATTTTAGTTAACAACTTTTCCCTAAATTAGAATGGTTTAAAATCTTGGATTATCTTCATTTTCCTCTTATCCACTTCTCTTAGGTCCTTTATACTTTTAAGTCCAAGTAAAGAAGAGTGGCCAAGACTGAGCTTCAGCATTGACGTCCTAGGTTCAGATCTAGGCTGGGACACCCAGATGTGAAGCTAGGATGTATGTGACCTCTAGGTGCTTAACATCTCAAAGCTGTGACATCATCTGTGAAATAACGATTTTCCTGGCACCTACCTTAAATATTTTGATGCTTATGTTAGATAATGTACACAAAGAACTTCACATAGTATAGGCAAGAAATCATATTTCCCAGACATAATTTCTTGAATCTGACTTTTCTATTTGCATTAACACCACCCTAATTTAGATCCTTGAGTGTGTGTCCCATCACCTGCCTCTGCCTTTCAGGAAGACAGACTCTAGAGTAACCCTGATGATTCCTATTTGCCGATTTTCTTTTTTCAAGGTGAAGTCTCACTCTGTTGCCCAGGCTGGAGAGCAGTGGTGCGACCTGGGCTCACCACAACCTCTGCCTCCAGGGATCAAGCAATTCTCCTGCCTCAGCCTCCTGAGTGGCTGGGACTACAGGTGTACGCCACCATGCTCAGCTAATTTTGGATTTTTAGTAGAGATGGGGTTTCACTACATTGGCCAGGCTAGTCTCGAACTCCTGACCTCATGATCTGCCCACCTCAGCCTCCCAAAGTGCTGGGATTACAGGAATAAGCCACCACACCTGGCCTGTTTCCTGATTTTCATGCCTTGTGTAGTTCCTTCTCCCGGAGTGTGAGAGTGTCCTTGGACTTGCTTCTAACCAACAGAATATGACAAAGGTGACAGGACGTATGTGATTCAGATTCCAGTGTTGTTGAGCTGAAGTCTCTCATTCCCTTGCTGGTTTTGGAGAAGCAGGCTGCCATTTTGTGGGATGCCTATGCTGGGAGACTTGTGGAAGGAACTCAGGGTAGCCTCTGTCCAACAGCTAGCAAGAAACGGAAGTCCTCAGCACAAAACCACAAATTACTGAATTCTGCTAACAAAAGTAAATCCTTCTCCAGCTGAGTCTTAGATGAAACCATAGCTCCAGTCTGCACACTGATTGTAGGCTTGTGAGACCCTAAGCTATGCCTGCATTCCTGACCCACAGGAAGTGCTATATTAGTAATGTGTGTTGCAGTAGTAAATGAATACAGTTTCCTGATTTTCCTGCTACTATCATTCTTTTCTTCAAACTCACACCCCACCAATTTAAGCGCCCTGGCCACCTCACTGCTCAAAAACCTCCATTCTCTTTATTCCAGCAGTCTAGAAAACAGCCTGTAAAATGTGGCTACAGCCTACCTTATCTTGTACTCCTATACATAATCCTTTTATCCATCTAAACTAGATTACTTATTTTCTGAACTTACATTCTAGACCCAGTATCTCCTACTCATGACATTTCCTATAACTGAAGGCAAACTCTTATTCCTGACATCTGCTGTCAGTATCTACCATTACTTCCTACCTCCTCACTCAATGCCTGTATGGATGCTACCCGTTCACCAGTCTGAAATATTCTCTCCTTCCTCTCAACTCCTTTTCATTTTCCTCATTTATGTCATTATCATGTAGTGCTCTGTATAGTCATATATTGATATACTCCTTCTTCTGCCATACTGAGATTTCATCCCAGGCAGTACAGCATGGCACAGGGGTTAAGAGCACAGGGTCTAATGTCAGAACAACATAAGTTTGTATCTCAGTTCTATGTCTTACCAACTTTGTAACTTTGGCCAAGTTTTTTTTTTTATTGCATTTTAGGTTTTGGGGTACATGTGAAGAACGTGCAAGATTGTTGCAATAGGTACACACATGGCAGTGTGATTTGCTGCCTTCCTCCCCATCATCTATATCGGGCATTTCTCCCCATGCTATCTCTCCCCAACTCCCCACCCCCCGCTGTCCCTCCCCTATTTCCCCCTGACAGACCCCAGTGTGTGACGCTCCCCTCCCTGTGTCCATGTGTTCTCATTGTTCAACACCTGCCTATGAGTGAGAA
>PVKV010024260.1:0-22580 GCA_004027835.1 Alouatta palliata | reverse complement strand
GCCAAACTACTCACCCCACCACTCTGGCTCATACCCCTGCTCTCTTTAAAATAGTAACTGGAATTAGTTTAGACTGTGCAGTCCAACCCTAGCCAGCAGGGGACCTGGGTTGGGAATAAAACAGTAGGGGCTATCTGGGTTGGGAATAAGAACCCCTTCCCCTCCCTTGTCCAGGTGTGCGCCCACCATTGCTCCATCTGTGAGATGCACCATTCTATAGAAGTCAATTGCCTTGCTGAGAAAATGTATATTCGAGTGCTACTTCTTTTGTGGCACTGAAAATTTACAGGACAGGACAGGTCAGCAAAGGACAGGAAAGGAAAGGAGAAAGGAAAGGAAAGGGGAAGGGAAAGGAAAGGAAAGGGGAAACGAAGGGGGGAAATGGAGAGATGGGGCAGGTGAGTGGGAGGAAGAAAGGAATTCAGAACAACTTGCTGATACAACACAGATGATCCTTAGAGCCTTAGTTCAAGGGACAGAGCCAGGCACGAACCAGTATACCTGCTTCACCCCACCCATACGAAGTTCTAGAACAGGCAAAAATTTATCTATAGTAAAGAAATCAGAATATTGATTGCCTCTGGCTAGCCAGAATTGAGGTGGAGGAGGAGGAGACAAGGGAACTTTCTGGGGTGATAAAATACCATACATCTTGACTGGGATGGTGGTTACATAGGTATATACACAGAATTTATAAAACTGTAAACTTAAAATTTGAGCCTTCGAATACCTCAAACAAACAAAAAAGGGGGAAAACATCACATTTCCCAAGGCCAGATGTTTACCCGGCTTCTTTATCAATGTCTCTGAACTTTCAATTGAATTCACTCTGCATGCAAAGACCCCATTGGCAGAGTCCTTCTATCTTTCAAGTGTATGGACTTGAAAAGTACATCCTTTAAGCCATTTGCAGGAAAAAGGAAGCTGAGAATAATTTAGAGCTATTCTGAAGATATGGTTGACACACATGGAATTGTTCTGTATACATTAACACTTCTGGATGTTTTATTGCCTAATAAGAAGAAAGTTATACGTGCCATTTCTTGGCCTTGGAATTCCTGTTGGAGCAATATATCGAGATGGAGGAGGGTCTGTGTTATCAGTGATGGAATTTTGTTTATGGGGGCAAAAGGTACCCTGGAGCCTGCCTGGTAGTCTGGAGTAAGGAACAGCTCTCAGGTGATTGATGAAATGGCTTAATTACTCAAGAATCCGGATGTGCTGGTTGCGCCCTAGCAGGGGCTGAGCCCTCCAGAGACAGAACACAAACACTTCTGTGGAGCTTGTTGGATTGGTCTTGACCTTGCTGCACATTCCCATTTCTGAAAGTTTGCTGTCAGAAATGCCCCCCTGCCCCACCACAACTCTTACCCCACAACTCTTTTTTCTTTTCTTTCTGGAGACAGGGTCTCGCCATGTTGCCCAGGCTGGTCTTGAACTCCCGGGCTCAAGTGATCCTCCCACCTCTGACTTTCTAAGTACTGGGATTACAGGCGTGAGCCCCACTCCTGCTCCCAACTCCCAACTTTTGATGATATCTCCTCCTCCTTCCTGAAAAATTCACAAAGTCTCACCTCTTTTGCCTATTAGAACTCATGATGGCCCTGAGAGATGGGGTCACTGGCTCCATTAGGCAGGAAGAATGGGGAGGCTCCAGAGTAGCCGAGAAGAACCCATGAAGCTCACATACTGAGGAGTGGTTGAGCCAGGTGACCACTCAGCATGTTGCCTCCATCAACATTGCCCGCTGGCCCACTTCCCTCCAACGATGCAAATCCTCCATCTGCTTTTCTCCAGAAATCTCTCCTCACGTCTCTGTCCAAGCGCTCTCTGCCTCCTTCCATACTACTATTCCTTGAACTGTTTACCTTGTGATGTGAGCTCATCTCATAATACCTGGGAGCTTCTCAACGTTTTGGAAATTTGCCCCTGTATGTGAGTTCCCACAGCACATAGTTCAAAGCTGAACTGATCTGGGGGGCAGGGTGGAATGGGGCCACAGAATCCTTAATAATATGAATCGATCGATTGATTCAGACCCTATTGGCAACCTGTTTTATGTGTCTCCTGGGGTATACGATCCATCAATTAAGGATGCTGTGTATGATCCCAACCACATCAGGGTGAGGGCCAGCTCTAACACATGTTTACTGTCTGCTTTGGAGGTGTGTGTGCTGAGCCTGGATCCCAGCCTTGAGAGACCAAGCTGTGAAATGTCAACCACCACATGCAATGCAGACACACTGGGGAGAGCCTGTATACATCAATTACAATAAGGTCATTAGCATTTAGGTGAAGGCAGTGCTGCTGAAGGTGATGAGATCTGGAGGTTTTTGTTCAAAACAAGGTCATTTTGCCTTCATCAATCTATCGACTGTTTTTGTTCCAGGAACTAAACAATAAAGTGTGTCGCCCCAGTAAAAATGCTGTGGTAAAATATTCTTATCACTCAAGTAAGGCTTCCAAAGTGTCAACTAGGAGGACGGGGGTAGGATGGAGACAGATGGCTTATGGAATCATTCTGCTGGTCCTGATGACGTGAAGTTTCTAGGAGGTACTTGGGTTTGTAAAGCTCTGCGTCTCCTCCTTTGTCTCTAATTCAACACCCTCTCCTATTTTGTCAGTCCCACAAGGTTTTCATTATTCTCCCTTCTTGTTACTTTTAAAAATCCACGTGCTTGGGAAAGCTGACGGAGCAGAAGGGTGCCACCCTGTGAATGGGAATAACGCTGCCACATAATAGAGGCCAAGCATTGCTCTGCCTCAGGCCCTGGCGGCATCTTCAGCTCTAGCCCCAGCTTCAATCTTAAACCAAAGCCCGAATGAGCCACAGCCCCCGGCCATCACCCCAGATGGAGCCGCCGAACTCAAGAGAAGGCGTGTGCTCTTCCAGCTGCCAACACTATTAACACATGGAACAGGTACATTCGATTCATGATGCAATAAATTAAAAATGAAGCTAACTCTTCTTTCAAAATGCTGACCCTAAATACAAGTTAAATTAAAATGCATGCAAGGAGAGGATGAGAGGAGGCTGCACGGAAAGTGGGAACTGGTGAAACTGGGGGCATGAGGTGGCAGCTCTCCCCCAAACCCCATGCCAAACGAAAACTTGAGAAAGTCCTTAATGTGCAAATTTCTGACACCAAATGGAAGCACCACCATCAACAATAAAAGGTGAGTTGTAACTGTAAATAGCGTAAGCCTCTTAGGCCCCTCCAGGGTAGAGCAGGGTTCCACTCTGCAGAACCTCTAATTGGAAATTAAATGAGTCTCCAGTCCTGGGCTAACCAGCGGTCCCTGGGGGAGTGATGCAGGCTGCTCCCCTCCTGAATTCACCCGAGTGTCCGCACAGAGTGGCCTGGGCCTTCCATAGTGACAGGGCTGCCTCTTGCTCAGAAATTAGCCTGAGGGGCTTCTCAGGAGCCATCATGATTTCTTCAATAACTTCAATCTGAGGCCGGGCTGGTGGCTCACACCGGTAATCCCAGCACTTTGGATACCAAGGCGGGTGGATCACGAGGTCAGGAGATCAAGACCATCCTGGCTAACATAATGAAACCCCGTCTCCACTAAAAATACAAAAAATTAGCTGGGCGTGGTGGCGGGTGCCTGTAGTCTCAGCTACTGGGGAGGCTGAGGCAGGAGAAGCACTTGAACCTGGGAGGCAGAGGTTGCAGTGAGCTGAGATCGCGCCACTGTACTCCAGCCTGGGTGACAGAGTGAGACTCCTTCTCAAAAACAACAGCAACAACAACAACACAAAAACTTCCATTTGAATTTGCCTTCTACATTGGCAGGTGTCCTACGTCTGTGCTGGATGCACATGTCAGGAGCAGCGATTCCCTGTCCTGCTTGGGACACTCTCAAGGTTTCCGATGCTCAGTCCCAGCAGCTGCAGGTTTTCTGAGGAGTGGCCTCTCCCCTCTGACTGATACAGTTTAAGGGGAGTCTGTTTATTTAGTGGTCAGCCAGGGGCGGGGGCCAAGGAGCTCTGGGCTGTCCAGCTAGAAGCCAACTCAGTGAATGAGACTGTCCTGTAAGAGAAGGCACAGGGTGGGGTGCAGGTGGCAGGAGCAGCAGCCAAGCTCTGCCTCAAAGAACAGCTTCTCTGCTTCTATTGCTGATGCCTGTGTTCTCAGAGCAACCAAAGGGGGGTTTTGTCCTTAACACGTGTCCTGATGTGCAGCACATGTACAGAGGAGCACTCCCCACAAGCGTGCAGGGCTCTACGGAGTCTGGCCCACTGAGCACACCTGTGAGACCTGGAGCAAGAACTCCAGCCTGCAGGAAGAACGTGGCACCACCAGGGGCTCTGAGGCCCCCTCCTGCCCTCCAGGCCATGGATCTCCTAGGTGGACACCCAAGATCCTGAGTTCTAACAGCGTGAATCAGGCTCACCGGTTTTGAAAATGTGTTAAAAGGAACCATTCAGAACATACATTTTAATACCTGGCTTCTCTCACTCACAATGTTTGTGGGATTCATCCACATTGCAAGGAGCTGTAGGGTTGTCATTGCTGAATATTCTGCCATGCAAATGTACCATGATTTATTTACTATTCACAGCCATTTAGACAAATGTTGCATGAATATTTAGTGCATATGACTTTTGCTGAACATATGAATACATTTCCCTTTTTTTCTTTTTAGAGACAAGGTCTTGCTCTGTTGCTCAGGCTGGAGTGCAGTGGTGTGGACATAGCTCACTGCAGTCCCAAACTCCTGGGCTCAAGCAACCCTCCCTCCTCAGCCTCCTGAGTACCTGGGACCACAGGCATGCACCACCATGCCCAGCTAATTAAAAAAAAAATTGTAGAGACAGGTCTCACTATGTTGCCCAGGCCAGTCTCAAACCCCTGGCTTCAAGTGATCCTCCTGCCTTCGCATCCCAAAGTGCTGGGGTTACGGGCATGCATGAGCCATTGAGCCTGGCTGACTGCACTTCTGGGTATTTTGTTCCTGGCTACAGAGTCGTTGGGTCATCTGGTAGGTAGAGGTGAAGGCTAAGACGACACTTTGCCCGATCTCTAGAAGGGCTGGCTTACCTCATCTCTCAGGGTCAGTTTAAATGCCACAGCCCTAGTGGGGCCTCCCAGACCTCACCAACTAGATGACCCTCCTTCACGAAGCCCTGTGCTTGCCTCTTCTGGAGCACTCTTCATAATTTGTAGATAGAGATTTATTTGTGTGTGTTTATTTAAGGCCTGCCTTCCTGATGTCCCAAAAGCCCCATGAGGGCCAGGAGCTGTTTCTGTCCTGTTTACCACTGATCATCTCCGCTGGTGTTTATTAAGTGCCAACTGGATTCTGCCATGCACGAGACAAAGTCCCCGTCTCCATGCACCCTGGGGTCCAATGACGGAGAGCAACTTTAAGTGAAGAAATCCAGAACTCTGCTTGGAGCAGAGTGAAGCATGGAGAGAAAGGGCAGGCAGAATGGGGACAGCGAGGGCTATGCCGTGGAGGTGACATTTGAGCAGAGACCTGGCAAAGTAATAGAGGAGTCACAGGAAGATCTCCAGGCTGGGGGCTCAGCAAGTGCAAAAGCCCCTAGGCGGGGATAAGGTTGGCGTCAAAGAAAGAGCAGTAAGGTCAGAGTGGCTGCAGCTGGGGCTGGGGTCAGAGATGGGGAGGATGGGAATCCAGGGCCTGCTCAGAGTGTAATGGGAGGCCCCAGAGTCCAGCCAGGACTCAACAGGTGTTTGTTGAGTGAATGAATAAATAAATGTCTTCCTCACCTCCCACACGGCCAGCAGAGTTTGCGGCACTCTTCCTGTCTACCACGCGGAGTCCTGGTCCCTCCCAGATTTGGAGGGTGCACTGGCCACGTTTGTCCTCAGAGCCTCTGACTGCACCTCCCTAAGCTGGTTGGACAAGAGTATCCATCTCCCGCCCACCCTCCTGCCAATGCCCTCTGGGACACCAAGTGGCCGAGCCCTTTGAAGTGGCATTGCCCAGGGAAGACCACACTGGCCAGCTCACTTTTATCCACACAGAACAACAGTAGAAAGCCAGCAACTGCCCCATGAGGCTGCTCCAGGGCCAAGCCCATTTCATTTCTACAGAAGAGATCGTGAGCTTCCAAGAGGCCACCCTGGGTCCCTCAACTTATGGTGGTCTGCTCTTCCTCACCATCTAGTTTCAGTTTCTAAAAATGTGACTGAGATCACAGTAGGATACTCCCCATCAGGGTCCAAAGAGGTGACTGTGGTGTGGAAGAAAGGCTCTGTGGACACTGGGCCTTTGGAAATGGCCACAGAAGCAGTCTCCTTTTCCATGAGGAAGAGGCCAAAAGATTAAACAGAGATGGCTTGTTTTGGCCAAGCAAACTTGGAGTTGAAGGTATCAGGATAAAGGATGTCAAGTTTCACAGCTCTGAAAACGAGTTCATCTCCAGCCAGCTGAGGAAGTCCAGGCCAAGGTCAAAATCTGGTTGTTCAGCTGTCTGCACACACAGGATGGAGGCACCCACGCCCCTGGCCATGGGCCAGGAGAGGCTACTTTCTCTGTGGTTTGTCTTCTCAATGTGGGGATATCGGAAGCATGCATGGAAAAGGTCAGGGAGAGGGGAAGGAAAGAGACCTACATGTGGAGAGCTAGGCTCTCCCCCCATTCCCATCTCTCTCTTTCTTATTCTTCCAAGAAACAAGCCATTGGGAAGCATTCTGTTGGTCAATACTGGAAAGTCTACCAGTGAATTGAAGAGGCCCCATACAATTCACAAAGGGCTATGTGGACAGAGTGCCTGGGCCATCCAGTTCTGGGAGCTGCAGACGCAGGAGTGGTGGTGCAGGGTCTCCTCCAGGACAAGGGACACCATGTGTCACCTTTTCCTCCTGAAAATGTGGAGGCAGGAGACGTTATGATCTTTAAACACGGGTCCTAATTGACTCTGGGACAGCTTTCCTTTCTCCTTCCTGAGTGTTGAAGACTCATCCTGAATCAGGAGTCGGATTTTCTGTACCCAGACGTGATCTGCCCATCAGTGTTCCCAGCCATCTTTCTCATTGGCTGTGCTGCAGCCACAGGGGCCTCCCCGGCATCCTCAAACCTCCTGAAGCATGCTTGCCCTTGCATTTGTTATTCCTCCAGCAGCATGCTTCCACACCACCTGTATGTTGCTTCAGTCCTGACACGACTGTCACTCCCTTGGGGAGGCTTCGTTAACCTCCCATCTGAAGCGCTCCCCATCCAGGCCAGTACCTCTCAGCCACAGTATCTGTTTGTTTTATTCTCTTCATAGCACTAGCCGCTATCTGAAACTGTCACGTTTATTTATTGGCTGACTTTCTTCTCTGTCCCCACATGCTCCCTGGAACTGTGAGCCATCGGAAGGCAGAAATCACATATATTTTGCTTCCCACTGTACCCTCAGTGTCTGAAAAATAGTTGTTGCATTACTAAATAAATGAAGTGTTGTTTTGAAGGTAAAATGTGTAACAGACACCCATAGGTTTTGTGTACTTGTCAATAAATGTCATACTTGTTGTCAGTTATGATTATATTGCTTACTATTTGACTAGGCATGGTTCTCTAAATAAGGCATTACCGTTCCTGACTCCTTGTCTGGGATGGCCAGGCTCTCTCCTTGCCTAAGTCACCCTCCCTCCACAGAAGCTTCAGGGCTCTCTGGCTTACTTTGCCCTCCCTCCTTGGAAAGCCTGTGCCGTGCACTCTCATACTCCCCAGCTTAATGGCCAGTCCCTGTCATTAATTTGTTGAATGCATTCATCCCCATCAAAAAGATGGGGATGCATTCATCCCCATCAGAGAGTTTGCCACTCACTTGGCATGGACGACAGTGTACATTTATAGTCTTGCCCAAGCACTAGATTAATTCTCCTGTTCTCTGTCCTTCTGAAGGAACTGGATGATAGGGACTTTCCCCTGAACATCACATTGTGCTTGTTGGACTGGATGAGCAGGAAGTGGCAAGCTGGAACTCTCGGGAAGGCACACGTGTTCTGAAGGATGAGAGAGCCTGACCCTACGAAGGTCCAGTCGTGTTAGCACAGTGGTCCAGTCATCGGAACGTAATGGCACATCCTCTCCAGATAAAAGGCAGATGATTTCACTTCATGCTTTTTACCACAAAGATGGAAGGATAACACTGGAAGGCCTGTACGGGACCTGAAGATGCCTGTCGCATACTTTGGAAAAGTGCTCCAGCTAACTGAGTGAGTGATGCACAAAGCTGCCCACTGCCAGTGGGGGTCAAGGCTGCAGCCCAAGTGGCCCTGCTGCTCCGACCATATGACTCAACCAAACGTATTACATTAGAGGTGTCAGCGACCAGAAAAGATGGCATGGCAAATCCCCGTGAGAGAGTCACAGTGTAGGCCCACTTGGGTGCTGCAGCAAGGCCATCTGCAATAGAGAATTATTGACCATTTTAAGAAGAGCTCCTGGTAACCTTCTCAGCTCCGCTGGGGATGTGGAGCCTCACTCTGGATCCTCGAGTGACCTTCAGGCAGATGCCCATCATAAGGTGGGTTCTCATATCTGTCAGGTCATAAAGTCAGGAAGACCCAGCAACAATGTATTTAAGATGGAAGTGGTTCTTCCAAGATCAAGCACAAGCAGGAGCAGAGGGCACATGTAAGCCCCAGGGGCAGGAGGAAGTCTAGACTCCCTTGTCATCTACCATGGTGGCACCAGCCCCTCTCCCTTAGCTCAAAGCATTGCCAGCTGAAGACGGGGGTGGTTCCTTTATGATCAGCTGAAAAATGAGAAAAAATTTGGAGTTTGGTTCATGAGTGGGTTAACTGGATGTGAGTGAAAACCAAAAACAGATACCAGGTGCTCTATATCACCACTCAGAAGTGACCCTGAAGGACAGTAGTGAGAGAAAGTACTCCGAAGGCAGAGAAAAACTGCACAGCTTTGGGAAGTGTGCCTGGCCATTCATTTTTGTTTGGAAAAACAGTAGTTCAATGTGAGAATATACATGGACTCAGGGGCTGAGGTAAATAGCTTGACTTGTCAGTCAGAGGTCTTGAGAATAAAGACTTAAACACTTGGGAGATCTGAAGAAGAGGCATGTGGAAGGACCTATGAAAGCTGTCATACAGGCTCACGCCTGGAATCCCAGCACTTTGGGAGACCGAGGCAGGTGCATCTCGAGGTCAGGAGATCCAGACCATCCTGGCCAACATGGTGAAACTCCGTCTCTACTAAAAATACAGAAAAATTAGCTGGGCATGGTGGTGCACACCTGTAGTCCAGCTACTCAGGAGACTGAGGCAGGAGAATTGCTTGAACCCAGAAGGCAGAGATTGCAGTGAGCCAAGATCGTGCCACTGCACTACAGCCTGGGTGACAGTGCGAGACTCCATCTCAAAAAAAAAAAAAAAAAAAGTTGTCATATAGTGCTAAGATTGTTGTATTACACGTTCACGATAGACAGCATCTATCCTGGAAGCCACTAGACAACCAAATCGACCAATGACTAGGGCAGCTGACATCAGCCAGCATTCGTCATCAGCTGCTCTGTTGTTGGTACCATGGGTGCATTGATGGAATAGCTATGGTGGCAGAGATGTAAGCTACACAGGAGCCCAATAGCATGAACTCCCCACTTACCAAGGTTGATCTAGCTACTGCCACCACCAAATATCCATCCTACAAAGGTCCAGCCATATCAGTAAAGTGGTGCAATCATCTCAGGAGACATACACAGAGCTTCTAACATGCCACTAGCCCTTGAGAACAGCACCAACCAGCTACTTAGTGGCAAGCTGATTTTACTGGACCCTTTCTACCTTCAAAAGGGCAGGAATTTCTCTTGATTGGGGCTAACATATTCCAGCTAGGAGTTTGTCTTTACTATTCCCTGGGTCTCCGCTAGCCCTACAGTCTGAATGCTTACATAGTATTTGGTCTCACAGTACCAGATCATGCATCTCTCACATTATACTAAGGACTCTTCAGCAAAAGAGGTCTGGCATTAGGCATACGACCACGGAATTCACCAGTCCTCTCACATAACACATTACTCAGATGCTGCCAACCTGTTAGAGTGACAACATGGCTTTTTAAAAGTACATCACAGGTGCCAACTTGCAAATGATGTCCTAAGAGGTTGGGACATCATCCTTCAGCATACAGCTAAGTCGATGGTCATCATGTGATACTGTGTCCCAAAGAGTAGCATATATGGGTCCAGGAACTATGGGTGGAATCAACAGTGACCCTGCTTACCCTCACCGCTAGTGACCACCTTGGGAGAATGTGTGCTTCTCATCTGTATCTGGGCTCTGTGGATTTAGAGGTTCCCAGGACATTTCCACCAAGGGTCACAGTAAGTGTTTCATTAAACTTTAAGGTATGTTTGCTTTGGGCTTCTCATGCTAAGAGACAGCAGGCAACAATAGAAGTAGCCATCCTGGCTGGAGTAGTAGACCCTGATCATCAGGAAGCTAAGCCGCTGTTACGTAATGCAGCCGGGAGAGAGTTGATAGTTGATCCATGGGGTATCTCTTGTACTCCCTTAATTTTGACAGTAAACGGAAAATGTAGCCACCATGACATGAGAAAAGTTTGGTAACTTAGTGGTGTCGATCCTTCGGAAATGAGGGCCTTAGTCCCCTCTCTGGGTATGCCGCTATCGTGAGCAGAGGTGTTGCCTGATGGAGAAGGCAATTCAGAACAGGCAGCAGGGAAGGGAGGTAGTGAATACCAGGCATGGCTGCAGTGCACCTGCAGCAGCAAGGTTTGTAGTTTGTCCCACCGACCTTTCTCCTGTTTGTCCGGGAAAAGTGGTTGAATCCTGGAGGAGCTAAGTAAATGGATCGGAAGGGTACGTGGTGACGTGTAGAGGACGCTCTGGTGCGTTACCTGGGGCCTGCCTTTTGGACAGAAGCACTCATTCTCCCAGCTGTTGCACATGTTAAACTGTGAAAACTCTCACTGAGTCTCTCTGCAGGCATTGCCCTTGGCTGAAAAAGATGCTTCATCCCTAACAGGCCTTTCCTCCAAGGACAATGTGCACCCAATGACTGATAATGGGAGCTATAAAGACTGGGACTCCTTGCCTCAAGGCAAGACAATCTGAAGGGCTATCCCAGCTCCAGAGGTCCCCATGGGATTGGCAGAGGCCTTTGTTGCAACTCTGTCTCAGTTCAACTCCTCCTGCTGCCTGATCTTTCTTTTTTCACTCTTCAATCGGTGTTGATCCTGAAGGCACATCTCAGCAATTTTTCTGCACGTAAAACACCAGCTTACAATCTGTTGCCCAGGGAAACTGACTTCAGACACCAACCATCTGCCATTCATTTATCAATTCAATATTCGATTATCTACCCAGTCATCCAAACCCCTACCTAACAACTTTCCATTTATCCATCTAACCATCCACCCAATTATATAGCTGACCATCCACCCATACGTCCATCCATCCATCCATCTGTCCACCTGTCCAACATCCAAATATCTATCCAACCATTCAGTCACCCAGTCTTCTAATAACCAACATTTTATTTATCCAGACATTAATCCATTCACCCATTAAACCACCCATCCAATCATCTATCCGTCCATACATCCATCCATTTATCCATTATACAAATATCTATTTTGCATCCACTATAGACTAGACGCTATTCTAGTAGATTTAAAGGTGAAAAGACAGACCTGGCCTTCTTGGAACTTTCTTCCTAGCGATAAAATCCAACAAAAATTCAGTGCCTATTTTGTGCCTAGGCCTGGAAACATAGACAAAAAACAGTCCTGGCCTGCAAAGGGTTCCCAGTCTAGAGGAAGAGACAGATACAAGCAAGCAATTGCCACAGAACTCCCAGTGTGGAGATGAAGGAAATTAAGAGTCCGTAGAAGCATCAAAAAAGCCCCTGACCCCAACTAGCAAGTCCCAGAAAGGCTACCTGGGAGAAATGACATCTAGGTTCTGACAGGTGAATAGAGGAAGCCAAGTGAAAACACAGTAGTCAAAGCACAGACACGTGTACCACCTCGCTGTGTCTACAACCGTACGTAGCGCATGGTAGAATCAATAGGTACTTATGGAATGAATGCTAGAGGAAAGTGAGAGAAGGGTGAGAGGGAGAACAAAGAGAGGAACAGAACTTTCAGGAAACTTAAAATTCCTGCTCGGCACAGGGTCTCAGTCACATCTTTAATAGAATGAAAGGATACTGGAAGATACAACAGTTTGCCGTCTCTAAAATGAGATGGTAATAGTACCTGCCTCCTCTGCTTGTGACCAGAATCACAGCACTTAAAACACGAGTAGCCTGGAACATAATGATACTTGATGTTTGTATTAATAATTACAAATAATATAATTGGTTATCAATAATATAAGTAATACCATGTAATAATAATCACTGTTGATATTACACAGCTATTCTAATTGTCATAAGTCGCCACCATTACAGGTGATATTTTTCTGCACCCAGCTTTGTAAGAGGGATTTGCTCAGGGAGCCCAGAAGAGACACATTGCCTTGGGATTTCTCTCTCCCCAGTCCAGGACCATGTCTGAGAGAAGTGGAGTAGCCCTGGATGGGAGGACTCACGAGGCTCGAGGAGGACCTGCCACATGTCTGGCCTCATGCCACTGGGTGGGAGGCAGTGGAAAGACGTGGGAGAGCAGGTGCTCCTGACACAAGGCAGGCTGTGGCCCACAGCTGCAGGAGGGTTCATCCTCCTCTCCCTTAATAATGCCATTATGGCTGTCACCCATGAATTTTGCTAAAACCTTTCGGGAAACTGTTTATATTTTCAGCTGAATGACCTCTTGGGGTAATGAGTTTCCATAACAACTAATGGGTGGCCAGCATGCTTCTGCCCTGGGCTAGGGACCACGTGCTCTCTGATTTGCATCAGCAGCGGCTGATGGCCCCTCAAGTGGTTCCTGATTGCTGTTTCCCAGCACTGAGGCAGGCAGGCAGGGTGCAGGCACAGGGCAGAGGCTCCTGGACCTCATTGCCCCCCACCTACCAGTTCCGGCTAAGTGGGGGACAGGTGCAGCGTGCCTGGGCCTTTGGATTTGCCCCGACCACCTTCTAACAGGGCTCTGCCCACACTTGGGGGTGTGGGGTACACTAGTGGCTGGAAACTGATGGAAAGGGCTTCTGAAAGAACTGCAAGCAACTGGCCCAGTGGTCGCCTCTGAAGTCAAATAAAGGGAAAGGTTTGCAGTACAAGAAAATGAGTTCATAGATCAGAGTGCCCATCTCCAGGCTGGCGTTTTCTCTGCCCAATGTCCCTGATGGTGGGGAAACAGAAGGGAAGAGATTTACAGAGACCCGGACAGCTCACCTCCAGTGGAGCCCTGTATCCCGCTGCACTGGACGCACCCAACACACAGCCAGCAGCTGAGTCTTACACTGCAAGGCCTTGGCTGGCTCTGTAGGGTCAGGACCCCATGTTCATCCTGCGGGTGCAGGGTAGGGGCAGGTTGAGTTCAGTTTCCAGAGTCAGGCCCCTGCCAGAGGGGAGAAGCGATTGGGAAATATTTTCAATGCAAAGAGATGAGCTGATGGACAGGTCTTAATGAAGGATTAAACGGACAAGTTTAAGAGCCTGGAAAGCGCCAGGCAGATTTCCATGGCCCCAGAATAACTGCTTTGTCTCTGACCTTTTCTATCTTGGGAACATGCAGAGCTTTAGCTGGAAGAACTGAGCTCACAGCGCCAGGTTCAACCCTTCCCTTCTGGGGCCTCAGTCCTGGGCAAGGCCAGGTGGTCCCATCACCCTAGAAGGCCCTTTGCTAGACTCAGAAGCCTCATGGCACCAGCTACCTTCTTTTGAAATCGAAAGCGGCCTAGAGATGTCCCCAGCGTGGACAAGGGCAGCCCAAGAACCCCACTAATAGCTATGGGAGGATGACTCACATCAGGATCAGTCTGCCAGGACCTCCGCTCCCTCATGTGTAAAATGAGCGACTCCAGAGAGCTAAACCCAGACTCGGAAAGTGTCAGTGCTGAGCAAGGCTCCACTGCACCGCCTTGAATGCATTCATGCACTCACGTGACCTACTCGGGGCGGGCCAGGCCAGGGGCTCGGTGTGGAGATGAGGGGCTGGGAGAGCTCATCCTGGTGTGCCAGGTGGATCGGAAGCAGGTCAACAAAAAGAATAAAACTTCAGGCTGAGATAAGGGCTGTGTAAAAACTCAAGTAGGCGATACTAGAGGAGGGAGACGAGGGGCTGTCTCTCACACAACAACCCAGGGAGGCGACGATGGGCCTGGAAATTGAAGAGGACCATGAGGTCGAGCATGGACGGATGAGAGCATGGGCAAAGGCCCTGGGGCAGGCACTCCCATCAGAGTAGCACGGGCTGAGAGAAGGCCAGGGTGGCTTAGCAGAGTCTGTGAAAGACTGGCCTGGTGTGCAGATGAAGAAAGTCGAGGAGGATCCTGCGGCCAAAGTCCCAACTCTGGATTTCACTCTGAGCTGGGGGAGCTGCTGCGGAATTCTGAGTTGATTTATACTTTATTTTATCGAATTATTTTGAGGCAGAGTCTGGCTCTGCTGCCCAGGCTGGAGTGAAATAGCGCGATCTCGGCTCACTGCAACCTCTGCCTCCCGGGTTCCAGCAATTCTCCTGCCTCAGCCTCTCAAGTAGCTGGGATTACAGGCACGTGCCACCACGCCTGGCTAATTTCTGTATTTTCAGTAAAGACAGGGTTTCGCCATGTTGCCCAGGCTGGTCTTGAGCACCTGACGAGTGATCCAACTGCCTCCGTCTCCCAAAGTGCTGGGATCACAGGCGTGAGCCACTGCACCCAGCTGCTTTACACTTTAAAATCCATCTGGTGAAGAGCAGATGTTTGACCCAAAGAGGCAGTGACCCCTGGAGAGTCTGACTCAGTCTCCCTGGGCAGACTGGGCTGCCAGTATTTCCAGAGTCCCAGCTCAGGGCACAGGCTGAAGCTCTGCAGGTCCTGGGCCCTGCGTCCTGAGGCCCAGAAGGGTGGGCGACTCTCCCAAGGCAACTCTGGGGCTTTGGGCTCCTCAGCATTTTCTTAGCACCAAGGCAAAGCTACACCCACAAAGCCAAGAAACAGGAAGCAAACAACTTCCTGGGCCTCTATTCATTGTGCCTCAAGCAGAAGGGAAGAAAAGAGAGCTCAGAAATGTTGAGGGGTGGGTGAGCAGCACGAAACTGGGCTTCAGATAGAAAAACCCATTTGCGCGTCTTCTCAGGAAGAGGGCCGCGTGGGGCCTGACTCATTCTTCTGGGCCATTTGGTTTGCCTTCAAATCAGAAAATTGTGGTTATTACAGCCCCGGGACTGATTGGCGCGGAGGCAGCTTGAGGTCCGCGCCTCGGCCTTTGTCTGCTGGAAGTCTGAATGGAGAGCAAGTCTCATTTCCCTGGTGGGTGGGGGCATCCATGAGAATGGTGAGGAGAAAGGGCAAAGGGTGGGCACCCTCAAGGGGTGAACGACCTAGCAAATGGCTTCCCTCACGCACCCGAGCCCGGCTTGCTCAGGCCTGGTGTGTGCAGACACGCTACGTGCTGTGGATGTTAAAGGGGTCCCGTGGGGGCTGCCTTCTTCATTGCTGTAGGAGCTGCCCCCAAGACTACAGAAAGGCTCGGCGCCCTCACCCCACTGCTCTGCAGTCATTACCCATTGATCATCTTCAGGCTTTAACCTTAATCCCCTTAAGCCTCAACAAATAGCCCCTAATTCACAATCATCTGAAATAGTATTGATTTGTTAAAAATTTAACTTGCGGTAAGTTTCCACTACCACTGCCACCCAGAGAGAAGGGGGATGATTTCAGCACCCCTCCCCAGAGCCATTAAAACACCCCCCCGCAAAAAACCCTATCTCCCAAACACAAAACAGGCACATTTCATTATTGATTATAGCTCAGTGACCTTTTACATTCTTCACAGCTCCAAGAACAAAGCCAAGTCCCCAGTGTGCGTTCATTTTGCAATTCGTTAATTTGAAGCCATCAGATGTTAACAAGTACAGAGCTTTTCCTTTGGTGTGTTGGGCCTGCTAGTGCCCCCCACCCTGTACGTGGTGGGAGGTAGGCTTCCACCTGCCGGTGGGTCTCTCCCGCGCTGGCTGTCCCAGGTCAGGCAGCCACGTGCTTGCTGCCCATGACAACAGACTGGAAGTCACAGTGACTTCCACTCACCCTGTTCCATCGGGTTCCACACACAGGAAGGCCTTCTGTGAGTACACACGTACACACACACACACACACGTAGCAGTAGAGCGAGCGTGAGCACAAAAGAGCTCTCTGCCCTTTGTATACCATCTTTAGAATAGATAAATTAGCAAGCGTTTTTACCATCAGCTGTATGTGTAGTTTAAGGGCTAACTTCATCCACAGGTAAAGTCTCCCTCATAGTAATCACATTCCCAAAGGATGGGGGTGTTGGAAAACCTAGAGAGGCAGACAGGGGTGCAGCTTTGGAGTTCGACCTGGGTGCAGCGCTCCTTGGCCACCTGGGCAAGTCTCTCAACCCTGTCTACAATTTGGTTTCCTCGTTTATGAAAAGGGGATAATACTGACAACACTGTATAGATCACACACACACACACACACACACACACACACACACACACACAGCGCATGGATAATGGTGAAATCTGAAAAAGAGCTGTAGCGTGAACCAATGTTAGTATCTTGCTTTTGGTCATCTATGGTCACATAGCATGTCACCACTGCAGGAAACTAGGGAAAGGATGCATGGGACCCCTTTACTATGTCTGTAATTTCCTGTGAATATATCGTTATTTCAAAATTTAAATGTTGGAGTTTTTAAGGGCATAAAAACAACACCGATTTCACACGTTTTTGGAGGGAATTCGGGAACTAAGTCAATGTCGAGTGCTTATCACCAAGCCTGGCATCAGTGTGTGCTTAATAAATGGGATTTATTTTTGATCTATTGCTCTATTTGTTTAAACCAACAGCAGCTCCTTTGCTCATTAGGAGTGTCCGGAGAATGGTGTTTGTTGAAAGGGTGTCTGTCGAGCTTGGCAAAAGCGAAACTTTTCTTTTGTGATGGTTCATTTATTCTCAAGGTTAATTGTTGCTAACTGCACTATTAGATTGCCAACAGGAGTGTCAACACCAGCCCAATTAGACATGCTGATGGCTGATTGGCTCTGGCGAGGTGGGTTGGAATTTGGTCCCTCCAGCAGTTTCAGGTCCACAAAACAAGACTACTGAAGTCTAAATGAGGGAGGAAGGGTGTGGGCTGCTGGTCAGTGTTGTGCTCAAGTCTTCATGTTTTCCCTTAGACCCCTGAGGAATTCAAATCTCCTCTGTGCCTTTGCAAAGCAACATCCGTCTTAAACACAAATGAGGTTCTGGCTTCATTTCTGTGCTTGGGCATCAGACATCTACCTTTTGGAGACCTACAGCTCTGCTCTTGAATTCTGTGACTGCATGATAAGCACCTGTTCCTTTTTCAAGCCCTTTGGTAGACAGTCATTCATGCTTACAAGATGTCCCAGGCAAAGCTAAACACAGATCCACGCTCCAATCACACCATGGCTGTGTGACCTGGTGGAGGTTCCTTAACCTCTCTGAGCCTCAGCTGTCTTTTCCACAGATGTGGAAAACGCTTCAGTGTTAACATAAAGGAAAGCTGGGTGTGGGAATCTATGAGAACTCTCTATACTATTTTTGCAACTCTTTTGTGAATATGAAATAAGCTATAAATAAGAGGTTAATGAAAAGTAACCCAAACACGTGCTTCCTAGGCTTCCTGAGGACTGGAGATGACAAATGAGCAGTGCCTGGCACAGACTAGGTGTTCACCCGCTTTGACACAGCGGAGGGACACCACCCGACCATAGCCCCAGCCTGCAGCCTTTCTTTTCCGTTTCCCCTGCTGCAGCCTGTGCCCCCAGATTAGGAAAACACATTGAAGCAATGCTGAAAGGAGGCTGGGAATGGAAGGAGGTTATCGAGTATGAAAGAGTGCCCTTGATACGATGGGGAGGAGTGTTTCTCCCCTTGGAATAATCATCACAACCTTAAACACAAGTTCTGCATGCTCGCTGCCTGCTGCCTCCCTCTCTCACCAAGGGCTGGAGCCACCGCAGAGCAAGACAAGGTGGGTTTGGCACAAGACCCATCCTAAATCCAGCGAGAACAAAGAAGGCTCAGCGTCCTCCCCTGCGGTTGATCCTGCTAATGCTCCCTGGCATGCTCGATGCTTTGTGTCATTCTGGAGCCCAGGGAAGGTGAAAAATACCATGCATCCATTTTAGCTATTGAAGCAGGAGGAGTCCCTGAGCGTATTTACAGGGAGGAGTTGGCAAGAGAAAGGCAATTCAATTAAACAAAAGGCAGGACACAGAGGAAGTGAGGAAGAAGGGTCGATGGCTGAAATGCTTCATCCAAATACAATTCTGTCCTCCACCTGGAGGCTGCAGAAAAGCTGTGTCCAGCAAGAGATTTACAGCCCCAAGCATTGCCTCCACCGGGTAATAAACTGTGCTCTCTAATCAATATTGGCGCTGGGCTGTCTGTCTGCAGCATGGATGCCCATTTAGCAAAGTCACCGAGTAATGGAAAATGCAATTGAGTTGCATAATGAGTCTGGGTAATTGGAAGGACTGGGCAGAATGGTCCAGCTAAGTATATTCGGTCCAGCATATTAATTAAAAACTTGACACTTCAAGCGCCACCCAAAGTGCCCCATTAATTATTCTGTGAACGCAAAGGTCAGATGTAGTGGATGAGTTACAAGACGATGATAAAATTGCTCAGCTCTGAGGCCATCACAAGAGCAGCTGTTGCACTGAGGCCTGGACTCACCTGTAGCTTCAGTGGGAGTTGAACAGGAGGCCCTCTGGCCCCTGGTGCCGGATCCAAGAGGAAGGACTGAGGCTGTCCCAGGTGCTGACTCCAGCAGCCCCGCTAGTGAGTGAGCTCCTGCATCTCCGCTTCTGTCTCCAAGATCTGCAGGCACAGACAGGTAAAGGGATTGGCCCCCAGTCAGAAGTCAGCAGATGAGGATTCAAACCCAGGCTGCAAAGAATCAGAGCCACGGCAAGGTGATTTTATGCAAGGAGAAACAAATGTTGTGCTTAAGGTAAAAAGCAGAAGTGGCATCTCTTCTGTAATGTAACCAGCTGTGTGACTTTGGGCAAGTTGCTTCACCTCTCTGTGCCCATTTGCTTGTCTGTAATAAACAGATCACCTCATCTCTGCGACTTCAAAAGAGAGGATGGTCAGCAGAACTGTTCTTTCTTCCTCATTCTGAGAGTTCTGGCCTGCTCAAAATGCCCATACTTCATCCCCAGCACCCCTCAACAACTCCAAGGGCAATGCCACCCCAGACCTCATTGCCAGGCCTTCCAGAGTGCAACAAACTCATGTCCCATGACCACAGCTTGTTCCCTAGACCTGTGTGCACTTGGGCATGCTGGTGGCTGGAAGGTGAGTTCATGAAGCCTCATATCCGTCCCTGAAGTCAGTACTGTATTCACCCATGCTACAGATGAGGACACAGAGGCCTGGGAAAAGTCAGCAAGGACAGAAGCTGGGTTCACAGCCCCCCAGGCCAGCTCCAGGGGCCTCGATCTTTACCAGTTCTGTGCCTCTGGGCCTGAGAAGATGGGATGGGAAGAACACAGGAAGCTTCGAGAGAAAACAACTGAAACTGCACCAGGAGTCAAGGATCCGCTGCCTCCTCAGACGTGCGGCAACCTGACAACATCCATCACAATTAAAAGCACGTGCACCCTTTGATGTCACAATGCCCTTCTAGGAATGTACCCTCCCCGCGCACTAGTGCACATGTCTAAGACAGAAGGCTCTGCTGTAACAGAACTGGTTACGGCCGCCCACACCCCAGCCTCGAGCCAGGAGGCTCTAATGCCACAGCAGGTTGGCAGGGGCTGAGCTGTGCCCTCCACTCAAAGGAAGTATTTCCTGGACAAAAACAGAACTGTGCCAGGGACCAAGACAGACAGGACCTCCTCCACCCCATAGAAGCTAACATGGAGAGAGGTCCCAGTGGATCCACCAGGGAAAAGAAACGTCCGTCTTATCTTTCAACTAGAGCGGGATCCAGTGGGAACCGGCACACACGGGAGGATCCGCTGTAGTTGCTGGAATATAAGACGAGCGTACCATATGTGTATACGTAGGAAGGTTCTGGAAAATGCAATGTTGGGGTGAAGGAGGTGGGAAGCTTTTTCTTCCTAGTGTCATATCCTTCAGTCATGACTCATTTGGTTTTGCACTTCATGAGCATATATTATTTTATACTTAAAAACAAGGAGTTTGAATTTCAAAACGTCCGTGTCCAGCTCTGAAGTCAGTGGGTCAGAGGGAGTTCCCTGCTCACTCCTGGAACAGATCCCCTTCCTGACCTCCCTGGGCTCTGCGGGAACCACACTAGCACCAAGTTCAGAAGCTGACAGATGCCAGTCAGTGACCCCCGAGTCCGTGCTCTGAGCCTGGCTGGCACTCAAGCTTAGGACAGCATAACTATTTAACTGATGGCTACTGTCTTCATTCAAATGATGCTTGCCGTGTTAGAAATGAATGCCCATTGACACTGACTCTGTCACTGTCCCAAAGTGCACCTGTGTTTATTCTTCTGCTGCCAAGGCTGAGAGTTCAATATTTTGTCCATTTATTTGTAACACTTTTTTTTTTTTAAAGTGAGACTTAGGTGAGGGAATGAAGAGGCCATCACTTTCCCAGGACATAGCCTTTCTGCCTCTGCCCTCTCCCGGGATTCTGCTAGAAGCCTGGTAGAGCCATGCCCCCATAGGCCTTGCCACTCAGAGGCCATGCTCTCCCAAAGCTCTGGCTTTCTAACAGCCAGGGGACACTCCTGCTTGTGCCCAGACATGTACAGCTTTAGTAGGAATGTCCCTCTGTACTTAGAAAATGCCCAAAGCTTGCCACGGCTTCCAGGCTGCCTGCTGCACCCCTCACTCAGTCTTCTTGGGCCACCAGGTGCCCATTTCATGCCATGCTTTGTCCCCTTAACAAAGGTGCTCTGGTTGAACCAGTTAATTCTGTCTCCAAGGAGGCTCTGTCACAGCTTTGTCTTCTACAAGCTCATGCCCTGTAGGGAAGGAGACAGTGACTCTGACATAGCCCATTCATTCATTCATCAACTCTAATAATTTCCTGCTGAGTGTCAGGTACTGGACTGGATTTCCTAGCGGGGAACCTGGTGATGAACACATCAGATGGGGCCGGGCACAGTGGCTCACACCTGTAATCCCAGCACTTTGGGAGGCTGAAGCAGGAGGATCACTTGAGGCCATAAGTTCAGGACAAGCCTGGCCAACGTGGTGAAACCCCGTCTCTACTAAAAATAATTAGCTGGGTGTGGTGGCGCATGCCTGTAATCCCAGCTACTCAGGAGGCTGAGGCAGGAGAATTGCTTCAACATGGGAGGCAGAGGTTGTGGTGAGCCGAGATTGAGATTGTGCCACTGCACTCCAGCCTGGGTGACAGTATGAGACTCTGTCTCAAAAAACCAAAAAACAAACAAATAAAAACACTTCAGATGGAACCCTCCCCACAGGGCTCAGCTCAGTGATGGTGACAGAACAGTGGGAAGGAGAAGCGTTTCCCCAGTGCAGCCAGAACTTCAGGTGGACCTCCCTGCCCTGCCTTCCACCCCACCTCCACCGCGGGCCAGAAGCAACATGGTGCCCAGTACAACAGGCAGACAGCGGGGCCAGAGGGGAGGGAGGGCTGCCAAGGAGCTGCAGGCCCTGAGCAGCTTCCCGGGGCTGCAGCACGGCTCCTGGGCTGCACTCACACCCATGCAGCTGCCGTTTCCTGTCCTGCATCCACACTGCCAGGGCTTAGGGGCGCTCCCCTGGGGAAGTGCTCCCTGACTCCAGTCCCCCAGGCCTGGACCTTATTTGCCCTTAACCTCTCGGGCCTCCACTTCCTTATGTGAATGACGGGATGGAAACAGCTGCCATTTTGAATGTCTTCTGGTGCCTGGCTGTCTAAGCCCTCTCTGCACCTTGTCCCTGTGGGTCAGTCACCCCAGCAGCCTATGTGGCCGGCTACACCTTTGCCCCCACAGCACCATGAGGAAACAATGTCCTGCCTGATCCCTCCACCAAGATGGGATGAGGACTGGCTGAGATGCTCTGGGAAAAAGCCTGGGCTTGCCCTGGGAAGGCCCAGTGACAGCTAGCTTCCTTCCTTCCCTCCGCTGCTCGATCCGCTAGAGGGGACATGCCCGCCCCCGTCTGGTTAGCATGAAATACACCACCAATGACCTGACCCCACAGCTCCCACCACATCTAGGATGTGGCCTTGGAGGAGTGCCCAGAGGGTTCCCCTCTAGAATTCCAGCACCGTGCCATATGTAACCCCCAGATGGAGGTCCCCTGGATTTTCACAGAGCAGCTCTAAGCCCATCCCCAGGACACCATGTGGCAGCCACAGGGGCCACCTCCACCCTCTGGAGGAAACTCCCTGGTATTTCATGGCCTTTAGTTCCTTACAGTGTGAGCCCTGGTTCCTGTGAGCAGGAGGAAACAGGGAGACAGAGACAGGAGAGGGGAGAGAGGGGAAGAGGGAAAGAGGAGAGTGGGAGAGAGGGAAGTGGGGGAGAGGGGAGGGAAAGAGGTTAGGACGGAAG
>PVKV010024259.1:0-31756 GCA_004027835.1 Alouatta palliata | reverse complement strand
GGGAGTTAGGGCTTTATTTATGAGTTTCTCTTGTGCTGCTGCCTTTTTCTCAGGGCTGCCTTGCCCAGCGATGAGGCAGCCTACTCACTGCCTGCAGAGGCTTTGCTGAGCTGGTGTGGGCTCCGCCCAGCTGCCGTGTGAACTTCCCTGCAGTCCAGTTTATACCGGTGTAGTTAGAACTGCCTCTGCAATGCCAAACTACCTCCGTAGTGGCAGACTGCCTCAGTAATGGCGGACGCCCCTCCCCGACAGAGCTGGACCGTCCCGGGTTCAGCTGTGCTTGCTGTGAAACTCTCGATCCAGAGAGTTTCCAATGGCTGTTTTTTTGTGGGGGTGGGACCAGCCGAGCCTGATCACCTGGCTCCCTGCCTCAGAGCGTCGTTTTTAGTTGAATGATAGGCTGTCTCCCAGGTGTTCCAGCCGCCTGTTGAAAAGGCGCCGGGATCTGTATGATTTCCCGTGCGGTGACCCACTGCGCCGGCTGAAACCGCAGGCGCTGGCGTTTTTTTGTCTGGGAAATCTCCTGGCCTGGCTGTCTGTTTCAGTCCCCTTTTTTAATCAAATGAATGGGCGGCTCTGCCTTCCCGGAGTTCCAATTGCCAGCTAAAACGGCACCCGGACCCATGTATTTTGTATTGGGAACTGCTGCGCCGGGGCGCCGCTCCAAACAGCGGCGGTGAAAACGCCCACGCTGGCGAAAACAGCCGAGCCGGCCTAACCAGGTGCGCTAGCGACCCGTGGGGCTCCTCCCCCTGGGAATCTCCTGGTCGGTGGGCAATAAAAATCCGTCTGGGAATGTGGCGTCCACTCACCCTCCATGCTTTCACTGGGAGCTGCAATCCTCAGCTGCTCCTAATCAGCCATCTTGGATCGTGTCAACTCGTATTTATTACTTAAAGTAGGCTTATTGAAAGGGACATTACTCATTCTGTGATATGCAAATTATTTGATTTTTGTTAAATTGATTCTTGCTTTATAGCCGTTTATTGTTTTAAACACATATTCTGTACAGAACTTTGCTTTAGTGAGATGAATATAATGGAAAAACTAAGAGACACATTATATCTTTGAGAAATAATATAATTCATAAAAGTACTTGGTGGCATATAATTAAGCACCAAAATGACTCTAAGAAACTAATAAAGTACTAGGAATCATCAGTATAAGTAAGAAAACTGAGGTAATGGAGGGCATGGAATTTTTACCTGACCTTGGCTTGGAGAATATATAGAATGTGTGTTTGTGCGTGTGTGTGTGTTTGTGTGTGTGTGTGCGTGCGCGCGCACGCAGGAGCGCGCACCAGGGATTGGGAGTCAAGGGGAAACAAGTGTTCCCGAATTTGTATTTCTGTGAGAAAAGGAAGGAATGAATATGGAAGTTTAGTTGTTACTAACAACCTGGGTTTATGCTAAGAAAGTACATTTGTGAAGAAACTTGAATACAAGCTTAACGGGTTCAGACATAATGAAAATGTTTATAAAAGACGTATTAGTTAAAAACTTGACTTTAAAAAAGCTCAAAGAGACAAACAGTGTAAAAAAGTATCAACCTCTGTTCTTGGCATATTATATGGATGGCTGTTGGTGTTAATATACACTCAAATGCTTTCAAAGTTAACCAGAAGCTTTTATTTCAGGTAAGCCAACCTGTGGGTGGCAATGGAATTAAACAAATAGTGTGCATATGATTCTGCCTGTTCTCTACTCCTAACAATGTTCTCATATGTGCTCTCAAATTCGTATGTATATTGAATTACCATTTGGTATCCGCAGTTTATCTCCACTAGTATCTAGTTGCTCATGGTTTCAGTTTTATTGCTGTATAGCATCTTCTCCCACTGATGAAAATATAATTGACTCTAGTCTATGCTTGCCATTGCTGTTCAGGTGTTTTGTAGCCGTTAAAACTACTGACGGTCACACTGATGAGTTAGTGTCTGATGTGCAAGATAGTTTTGTTTAAATCCTACCTCAGTGTACGCTCATCTGTGTAGCCAGTGATGGGCTGTGTTAAGTTCTCTTCCCGGGTCCACAAGGGGTGTGGTTTCAAAGGCAAGAACTTCCCAGTGACATGCCCAACCTGCCTTCATTCATGTCGCCATCTGGGCACTACAGTTCTTTGTCTAAATTCCGCCTGCGCAGGCGAGGTAGACTGCCCAGGTGAGCTTCCTTTGTTTAGAAAGCCCTCCAAAAGCTCTGGGAGGACTGTGGCCTGGGCAGCCAATCTGATATCAAAGTTCCTTCAAACTGGGAAGACTGTGGGCCGGGCAGCCAATCTGATATCAAAGTTCCTTCAAACTGGGAGGACTGTGGGCCGGGCGGCCAATCCGATATCAAAGTCAGAGATCAGTCACTCCAGTGGAAGCTTGAAGGAACTCCTCTCAGGGGTGTTCCTCTCATTGGATAACGGGAATGGGGCCGGAGTAACTCCCAGATTAAAAGTCCCCCTGCCCTTTACCTGTGTGTACTCCATCGCGGGGTAGGAGCTCTCTCTCTCTCTCTCCCGGCCCTCCAACTTCTCTGTCTCTCTCTCTCTCTCTCTCTCTCTTTTTGCCTAATAAATCACTTTCTGCAAAACTCTTTGGGTCCGATATTTACTTGAATGAGCCCACCACACCTCCAGGGCTGCTTCTCCCATTCCTTGGGCAGGGGAGTCCGAGAACCTTGGACACCCAGTTACAACAGTGGAGGCATTAACTATTTGAAACTCTATGTTGTTGTTGTTGTTTTCCTGGAAAAACAATTTGCTCTTAATCTTGTAGCTGGTCGTCAGCAAAATATGATGTAGAGCTTACACTTAAAATTCCCATCCCTGTGTTATTACCATGATGCCATAAGCATAATCAAAGTTTTCTTCACTATAAAATAAAAACTTGGACAGTAACAACTTAATGAATTTATTTTTTAAAATTAACTGAGATAATACATATACTATATTATTGTGTGTGTGTGATGTGCTTGTGTGCTGTGCAATACATACTGTTCATATATTTAAAGCTATGATTGTGCTTTCACTAATACTAATTATATGTAGATGTTTTTTCTGCTATTAAAATGTGTTAAAGCAAATCATTAAATATTGATAATATCTTTAAAAATGATAGCTATCATTTATTGAGCACTTTCTACATACTAGACAATGTGCAGAGTGATTTACCTCTAGCACATCCTTTCATGATCAGGTTGAAGGAGGCAGGTGATATTATAATCTCCATTTTACAAATGAGGAAACTGAGGCACAATGAAGTTTAGATGACTTTCACAAATCACAAAGCTAATAAGCAAGAGAGCCAGAGTGAAACTCTTATAATATGGTCCCTACCCCTCCATTCTTACCCACTACTGCATATTTAAATATATATGTCTGTACTCCTGAGAAGAAAAAAATATGTGATCTCTTATTCCACACTATATATTTTTTAATAAAATTTCTAGTTGTTGGTGACTTACTTTTTTTTTCTTTTTCAATGAGAGAAAATTGCCATAAAATTAAGAATGATTTAAGCATTTAAGAGTACACCAAATGTGTCATATTTTAAACACTATTTTATTAATATATAAAATCGAGTTATCAAAATATATTCACAGTAGGGAGAAGATTAGTATTACGTGTAAGAAAATGTCACTAAAACTAACTTAAAAGTAGCCGTAAATTCCTCAGTGAACTCCATGTCATTCTTTTAGCATTATATAATAGTTTCCTTTTTTAGATGCTCCCAGTGGGGCAAATAAGGCATATGGTGATGTTATTTAATGTGCATAGAATATTTTGAAGTATATACAGGAAAATAGTCACAATGGTTGCTTCTGGGTAGAAGGGTAAGAGATTTGCATGTCTGCATTTAGAGGACTGTTTTTCACTGTATACAATTTTTTTAGAAGTTTTTTTATGAGTATGGATTATTTTCAATAAAAACTTTTAAAAACTTGCCGACCATTATGAAATCTGTTGTGCAGGAGAAAGATGAAAGATTCTGTACTCCAAATTCATCTTTATAACGTAAGCTGACCACTCATTGTCTCCATACATAAAATAGCACACCACATATACACACTACTACACACACATACACACCTCACACATGCAGATACACATCACAGCACACACACTATACACACAGACACACCACATACACCCTACTACACACATACATACACACCTCACACAGATACACATCACACCACACATACCATCCACACCACACACACCCTACTACACACACACACACACACACACACACTCCTCACTGAGTTTTAGCAACCTGAATAGCTATTACCAGAAAAATATTCAGCAGCAATTTTTTTTCTTCATGTGGCTTTAAACATAAAAGGCATTACATATATATATATATATATATACATATATATACATATATGTATACATATATATATACACATATATATATGTATTTATTTTATTTTTTATTTTTTTAAACACAGAGTTTCACTCTTTTGCCCAGGCTGAAGTGTAGTGGCATGATCTCAGCTCACTGCAACCTCTGCCTCCCAGATTTAAGCAATTCATGCCTCAGCCTCCTGAGTATCTGGGATTACAGGCGTACGCCAATAAACCCAGCTAGATATGTGTTTTAATAGAAATTTACTATTAGAAATCTACATAGAAGTTATGATATAAAATAGTGTTTTTGAAACCTGATTCAAGTTGTATGACTTCTGAAAATTGTGGGCTTTCACGTGATACTATGAATGTAACGAATATAATCATGCTTAAGGTGGGTGACTCTCTTTTGTCAAATTACTTTCGTGTTATTTCAGGATCCACTTTTCCATTGTGATTATTGTCCCTTTCATGCCTCCTCGAGGTTTCTGAAAAATGGACAGAGAAAGACATACTATTTTATCAGTTTTTACCAAATAAGCTTCAAATTATGTAAATGTGAATTATATGAATTTTGCCATATAGAGAAATTTTTCCATATAGAGAAAAATGAATCAAGAGTTTACTTCAAGCTCACCAATCTCTAAAATTCTCCATGTTAGCTCCCAGTGTCATATTTACATAGTCACCAACCACAATGTTTTGGGAACCAAAAGAATCTGATCCATTAAATCAACATGAATTTGGCCACTGGTTTTGTGATTTGTGTTTACATTTATTTTTATTTTGGGTGATTACTTTGTAAGTATTATAAGCACAAATGTTTATATGATAAGCTTTTATGCCTAATTTACGTGTGTTCCAGCAACATTATTCTACAAATTATTCATGTTAATGTAGCAGCAAGAATCATGATAAGAGAACGTGATTCAACATAAGGGCCCAAGATAAATCTGAAATTCTCTCTTAAAGGTTAGTAAACATTTTTCAGATCATAATTACTAAATGAGAGACATATATAATTAAATTATTTTATTCTACAGCAAAGATTAATACTTAAAAATGTAATGAATTTTGGCCAGCACTGTGGCTTACGCCTATACTCCCAGCACTTCGGGAGGCCAAAAAGGATAGATCACCTGAGGTCAGGAGTTCAAGACCAGCCTGGCCAATATGGTGAAACCCTATCTCTGCTAAAAGTAATAATAATAAATAGCTGGGTGTGGTGGCACACACCTGTAGTCCCAGCTGCTCGGGAGGCTGAAGCAGGAGAATCACTTGAACCCAGGAGGCAGAGGTTGCAATGAGCCGAGATCACACCTTTGCACTCTAGCCTGGGCGACAGAGTGAGACTGTCTCAAAAAACAAAAAGAGTAATGAATTTTGTGATGTAAAAGAACATTGTAAATCCCAACACCAAGAGCCTAAGATTTTTTAAAGTGATGCCATATACCAAAACCTAAAACCATGTACCAAAATCTAAAGGCATATCTAGAAGTTACCAAATCATGTACCAAAATCCAAATTGCACCTCTACAAGGGAAATAGCCTTTGGTACATTTTGATATTTGTAAATTTGTGAATATATATATCTATACACAGACAGAGAGAGCTCAGTTAGATCTTGCTTCTAAATTTAAAGTGTATGCAAGATAATGCACACACCTGAGAAAAATATGTATTCAGAGAGAGTTTAATATAGCTAATCACGGTGCTGTAGTGGTCATTTGGAAATTTTACCTTGGCCTAAAGTGTAGAGTATCGCACCACATCTCCTTTTGCTATTGAGTTCATGTCACTAAGGCACCTGGTTTTTTAACACCAGTGCAACAGTGCTGAAGCTCAGGCACTTCCAATATAACTAAAGAGCAAGGAGAGTTCTGTACTTTGACAAAGATAAAAGCGGTAGTAACAGTATATTGGGCCAATTCCCTTTAATAGTCTGAAATTGATTTATTGCATGTTTTTTATCTAAACCTTTTATGAACCTATTATATTTTCAGCCTGTGTTACTTCCGTGAGCACTCTACCTAATAAAGTAGTATGGCACTTCCCATTATTTTCCTATATTTATCTCTTTTAAACTTCAAAGGGTGCCCTAAGACCTAGTATAATTGAAGTTTGTGGATAGCTTGGCTTTTACACTGTCCACCTTCTTCATGATTTAATAGATGTCAGAGTTTCCAGATTGAAGATTCTAATCTTTAAGGTCTTTCTTTATAAAGCTACTTCTTTTCTTTAATGATAGTTTAGTTGTCTTCCTGTTAGCATTTTCCAGCTCTATTGTATTTCTTTGAGGTAATGCAGTTCTTTGTGTGAGAACATGCAGGCACATGGCTGAAAGACGTAATGATAGAAAGAAAGACCGTTTCAGCATATGGATTCCAGTTGTGCCTTTTTCACCAGTCAAGGGACCTTCAACATAGGCCTTACAACCTCTTGATTTTAGTTTGCTTTCTTCAAACACTGGCACTTAGAAGAATTGGTTCTAAATTTTATTCTGAACCTGGAATCTCAGAAATGAAACTACTACAAAATTACTTTAAGAAATACTTTGGGGGTGGTTAATGAGACAAGACACAAAATAAGGTGATTTAGAGTTTAGCCATGGCAATTTCATATTCTGACATAGAAACGTTCTAGGACCTAGAGATCACCAAATCCAGCGTGTCAGCTCATCATAACTCTCTTTACATGTCTCAGAGGGGATTAAATTTTCCTATCTCTTTGTATATGTTGTTTGCCCATAATTTGTAGCATTAACAGGAATATTTGATAATTATTCTCTTGATTAATTTAAATATTGATTGAGGCATTGAGGAAAAATCCATCTATAAAATAGACTAAAAATTATGACCTCATAGAGTTGACTTTCATGGGTGGCATCAGACAATAAAATGTGAATAACAAAAACATTTCGTGTGGCTTATTTGTAATAAGGGCTATGGAGGAAACAGTGCAGAGAAAGAGAGTGTTACTGGTTTACAAGTTGTTTCTCCTCACAACAGGACACCACTCCTTGATGACACAGTCTTTTTCTCTACTACACCTCAGAGCCCCTTCTGAGCTCTCAAAAAACAAGACAGTCAAAAAGCAGTTGCTGTGTGGGTATCTGGCCATGTTCTGTTTTTCCTTCAACCTGCTGTTATACTTTGATAGTGTAGAAATGTTACAGGAATGTATTTCTTAGGGAAAGAGAGAGAACTCTCATTTCTCAGTAGATAAGGTACAGTTCAGAAAACAAAAAAAAAAAAAGTTTTGAGTGATACATTTTTCATTTTCATCACTGATATAGTTGACAGTTATGTGAAAAAAAAAGACACATGCTGTGAGGCAAATGCCTAAAAACACATATGCTGTTATTTAAAAACAGCTCACCCTGCAATTGCGCTTGGAATTCAACACTGCCTTCTACTTCCTTTGTTTCTGATAGCTTTCCTTTTCTGCAAGGTAAGAGGTATTCAGAACTTAGTGTTGCTTCAATTCATAAATATTTTCATTCACAGGATGCTTAAATGCCATTGAAAATCTCCTGTTGGATCTGGAAATCTCCCTTTTGGGGATTTTCTTATTTCTCTGTTCCTAACATTGCATCATTTTCCAATTACGTATGTCTGAGGTGATTGAAAAGAGAGAATTTCTCTGATTGTTTAAATTATTTCTGATTGGAAAGAAATAGTCCACTCTAAGAAGACACATTTCAATGACAGTTCTCTCTTAAAATTTGTTATGCGATTTACACATTTTGGCCTGGCACTGTACGTTTGTTCTGTGGCATATTGTTATGGCCCTTTTACCTCATTGCATGTCATATTTTATATGCAGTCATCAGACACTTTCATGCTCAAGTGGTCATTAGCGTTGTGCTCTCCAGCTGTTCAGGACTGTTAAATAAAACTAGTAAACCCACCAGGAGTGTGTCTGCCGAGCTTCCCTGCATCTGCAGGACTGCTGGCTTGGAATTGGCTGCAGAATGAGCGCTGTGAGGCTGCTCTGATCGAGGAGCTCTAGTTCCCAGTCACATCTTCTTCTGTGTGACACAAAGGAAAAGTGAAATCATTCTCATTTCTAGCAGAGGCATACCATTTTCCCCCTTTTCCCTACAATTGGCATTATCAGAACAACACTTTTTGAAGCTATCTCACAGTTTTATATGTCCTAGAAAGTGCTACCAGTAAGGTCAGATATGCTGGTCACATAACGTTATGTGGTTTCAGAATTCTCCTCTTGGAAATAAAAGCATTAAACTAAATGATTTCTAACTTTTTAAATGTACAAAATGGAATGATACTAAGTAAAGATTTTATTTTTTAAAATATGGGAGTAAAGCCGGGCACGGTGGCTCACACCTGTAATCCCAGCACTTTGGGAGGCTGATGCAGGTGAATCATGAGGTCAGGAGTTGAGACCTGCCTGGCCAATGTGGTGAAACCCCATCTGTACTAAAACAACACAAAAATTAAGCAGGTGTGGTGGTGCATGCCTGTAGTCCCAGCCACTTGGGAGGCTGAAGCAGGAGAATCGCTGGAACGCTGGAGGCGGAGGTTGCAGTGAGCTCAGATCATGCCACTGTACTCCAGCCTGGGCAACAGAGTGAGACTCTGGATCAAAAAAAAAAAAAGGGAGTAAAGTATAAACCTGACATTAGAGGGTTGTTTTTTTCCCCTAACTACCTATACTTTTATTTCTTTGTGATGAAAATACATGAAGCAATGCTTGTTGTCTCTTGAATTTTGAGAGCCTCCCTGCTACCCACCACCAATAAACGCTTCATCTGTCCTAGGATTTTGTTAAGTCCTGGGGACCTGAAGAGGAGGTAGTGTCTGTATTCAAAAATTTCTATTAGCAGATTTTAATGTCCTCATGATTATCACTGTCAAAACTGGCTGGGCTTTAGAATGGTAATCTAGTCTCTAGTCAGAAAACTACAGTGAAGTGAATAAGGTACGCATCTGATCTACAAATTTTCATCCATGCTAATGCATCCCAAATTCTGCAGCCTGCTAAAACTGATCCTGCAATATCAACAGAGCTAATGAATTTGCTGTGGCTAGCCAGGAGAATGTCTCTTCTTCCCCCAGGCCGTTTCTTCTCCCTCCTTGCGAACTGTGATCAAATATATTCTGGATTCATCATGCATACTCTTTCCCATAACATTTAGAAGCTGAAAAATTTTGTCAACAATCATTCACACATCAAATTAATATGTTTTGTCAAAGGTCACCTGTGACTTGTGAGTCTGAGTTTGTGCTGACATTTTCTGAAGTCTTCGTTGTAACTGAATTGAGTAGCCTTCAAGCAGCTCTCCTTGTTTCTGTGCTTACTGTACCTCAATCTCTCTCAACCCAAGTAAATGAGATCATGTTAGTCTTCTGTGTAAATGTCTCACTTGGTGTAAAAGCCAAAGACATTCCAAGAGCTGGCAAGAAGCCAATGCAGTTGGATCTGGATTTCCTCTCTAACCTCGTCTTCTTTTTTTCTCTTAGGATTCACGCCATTCCAGTCATCCTGATTCTAGGCTGGTCATATAACATTCTATCATGTCTCTGCATTGGGTGGGGCCTTTACATGTTGCTGTGTCTTACGCATGAAAGATTATTATATCTGTGTGTGTGTGTTATATGCACACATGAATATCATGTATATAATGCATATAAATGGATATGTATATATATAAATGGATTATATGTGTGTATACACACACACATAAATATATCTATCTCTCTTAGAGAGAGAGAGAGAGATAAACTAGGCTTTTTCTCTTCCTTCAGTTCTTTAGTCAAAATGACTCTGTCAGGAAGGTTTCCCCTGACTTTCTAATTTAAAATAGAAATCTCTCCACATTCTCTATGCCTTTTTCCTGTTTTGATGTTTTCTGAACACTTATTACATGCAATATACTATCTATTTTACTTTTTCCATGTGGTTATTTTTGATATCCTCTCAAGGAAATTGAGCTTCTTGCAAACAGTGAGTTTGCTGGTTTTGTTCTTTTGTGTTTCTTATTTATTGTATTTGCTGTCTGAATTTTTCCACTAAAATAGTCGTAAGCTTTTTGAGGCTGAGAAGGCTACTTGATTTGTTTAGCTCTGTGTCCTCTTAGTAGATGTGCCTTGGTCAAATGCGTGAATAAATAAACGGATAGGGGGATTCTGTGCGGTTTCTAGATAGTGGCCACTCCCAGAGATCTCAGGGAGACTAGGTTTCTTCTTTGGGTCTCCTTGTCCACACTGCTTTTCTGACACTCATCGACACTATAGTTGAGAGGCAGAGGGAGGGCTCTTACAGACACGCTAAGGACTCTCATGACCTAGCAGTTCTGACGTCCTTGAGGAGACAGCTGATGGAGGCTCCCTCCTGAATTAAACTACATCAGGCCTACCCATATTTGCTGCATGCTGGCAGATATATTCCAGTTTCAACATCAAAATATTAAGTCAAAAGCTGATAGATCCAAGTGTCTTGTATATTATTCTGGCAGTTAGACCTTGACGATAAAATGGAACTAAAAATAGTTTTCCATAAACCTTCAAAAGTTGAAACAAGCTGTCCAGAGCTAGTCAGTCAGCTAAATTGATTGCTGCTTTATGGGATTTGTATATTTTGTTTGTGCCTCTTCTGTCAACATACTTTATGTCTAATATGAATACAGACTGGTACGGGCACCACTTGCAAAACAGTGGCAATGAGAAAAGGATGAAAAAAATCTGTTCTCCCCTATAACTGTGGTAATATATAACTGGCATATTCAAAGTTGATTGCCTAAAGCAATTCTAAACAATATGTAAAGGTCAGAAAAGTACAACTTTAACAAGTATATCTACTGTCCTTAGTATATCTGTGGAAAAATAGTTGAACTTGCATGATTTTAAATCAAACACAGAGTTAAGGTGTTATTTTCACATTTAGAGATCTCTCTTTATTCAATAACCAGATTTTGAAGAGAAAAAGAGCCCAATCACATTTTATATACCTCATTCAAGGTCTTATCTTAATTTACTAACAATTAAGCCTCATTCATTTTAGACAAAAATGAATAACTTTGCTTTTTAATAATTTTTTTCTCAGCCTATTTGGACATGTAATTACTGAGGAAGCTTATATACATCTTAGAAAGATATGCAGTCTTCTTTTACTGTATATTGTTTTGTCAAACTGTAATAGATGTAAATAATTACTGCATTTTGAACTGTCAGACAAAAGAATGCCTGAAAATAAGTTAACTTTAGAAAAACTATTGATGTGTTTAATTAAAAAAAATACCTGTTAACATGTGAGAGGAGATAAAAGCTTTATTATCTGAAGTTAGTAAGGTAGAACTAAAAAAGAGATAATTTAAGGTAAATTTTTTGGAGAAAAAAATCTACACACTATCTCTTTTTGTGAACAAACCTCAATGGTGACTTTCTTGGTCCCTTCTGGTTGCAATGACAACCTACCATAAAGTGGGAAGCTTATAAACATTAAAAATTTATTTCTCACAATTCTGAAGCCTGGAAACTCCATAATCAAGGCAAGCAGAGTCAGTATATGGTGAGGCCCATTTTCTGGTACAGAGATGGCTCCTCCTCCTTGTGACCTCACATGGCAGTGGGAGTTAGCTAAGTTCTGGGGTTACTTTTATGAGTACTAATCCCCATCATGACCTAATCATCTCCTAGACTCATTCTTGTAACATCATTATTTTGGGGGTTAGGATTCCGACATACAGATTTTTTAGGAACATAAATATTCAGGCAATTAATATTTATAAATATTCAGCATTTTGCATCTGGCCCTCCAAAATTCATGTCCTTCTTGCAGGCAGAATACATTTATTTTATCCAATAGCCTTGAAAATCTTAACTGGTTCCACCATCAACTTAAAATCTAAGTCCAGTGTCTCATCTAAATATCATCTAAGTCAGATATAGATGAGACTCAAGGTACCATTCATCCTGAAGTAGATTGCTCTCCAACTATGCATCTGTGAAATCAAACATGTTATGTACTTCCAACATACAGTGGTGGGATTGGTAGAGGATACACATTCCCATTTCAAAAGTAAAGAAATAGGAGAGAAGAAAGGAGTGTTATGTTTTGGGTTATTTTATGATTATTTTAGTATATTATTCAACGATCCTATAGAATGAACACACTAAGACAGTTAAAAATAATTATTAAAATCAGATGTTTGACACAGAGGCCTTTGCAGTTTGTAAATAATTCAAAATTAAATAATATGCAGTGCCCCTAGGTACTTCTTAATATGTCATTTAATTCCAGCATAAAATAAGCTCTACAAAGACCAGGAAGTCAAATTAAAGAAAAGGAAATGGTCCTATATGATTATGAATAAATATTTAATTAAACCGTTGTGTAGAGTTCAAACATTATTTAGGCAATTACACAATATAACTTTTTCTTTCTTTATGATTATTTAAAGTGACCAGTGCCAATTACTGGACTATTTGTTTAATCAGTTAGATAGAACCAGTACTTGCTTGAAATCTCTATGTCAAATAAAATTAAGGAGGCAGAGTTTAAAAGAAATAGCAGATACAAATTTAGAACTTAAACAAAACTATAAAGGACAGAAAAGAAAAAGTTTTCATGCTTATCCACTTAATATCTGTGGAAGGCAGTAGAATAACCACATGAGTTTTAAGAGTGCTATGTAAATTATTAAGTAAATATCTTGTTAATTGAAAGGATTTAAAAAACAAATGGCAATGAAACACTCAGCAATCACCTCTACAGAACTGACACTTCAGCAGCATTGTCTCTTCAAATGATTTCAACTTTTGCTTCATAGCAAGTTATCCTTCAGTCATATTCATGAGAGTGCAGTTTCCAGAGACTCAGAAATCTTGCAGCCACTTCCATGTTAAATGATTTGACATCAGTTTTATTCATAATTATGCTAATAATAATGGCCCATTCTTTGAGTAGGGTTTCTGAACAAACAGATGATGAACTGTCTCATATTTTACATTTAACGGTGAAAAAACTCTAAAAACCAAAGAATGAACACCTAACCAAACACACATTGAGATTAAACACTCACTAATTGAGAAGTGTAATCTACCCTCTTAGCAACTGCGCATGATACAGATAAAATCACATAACATTTTGACACTGGTATGTGAAAAAAGGGTGGACAGCAGACTGATTGCTGAGATTCCTTGCAATTCTAAAACTGTATGGCTTTATAAACAACCCTCCACAAGGTGACCAACTGGGTTTACAGGTATATTGATAATGACAAAGTAATCCAAGTGAGTCAGGTGGAGAGCTGGGTATTATCTCTTATACAAGGATGGCCTGGGAGGCACATCACAAAGGAGTATGGATATGTAATGCTAAAGAGGACCAAATGAAGAGTTAGAAACCGCTGTTTGATTATTCCTTTATTACATCTTCAATTAATTAGTGGTCAGATATTTCTGTTTCTTTTGTTGTGTTTTTATCCCAAGATCTAAGAAATATTAAATGGTATTTTCTTAGAGCTTTTTAAAAAATATGATCACTTTTACATTTGCTCTTAGAGTCATTTAGGATTTGTGTTGGCATTCATAGGCTACGGGGAGCCAATTCTTTTTCAAATAGTCAACTAATTTTATTAGGAAATTTTATTAATTTTCAGAAAATTAAAAATCAGAAATTCTAATTTCCATAATGTAAATGGGTAGCAGCTGTTTCTTTTTTAATATGGGAAAGTGTTGTAAGTTTTGAAAAAGATGTAATCAAAGATGGCTAAGTTGCTGGCAATTCCACAGATGACGTTTCTTTTTCACAACTTGCCCCATACGCAAAATTGGAAACATTATTTCACAAAGAATGTTGAGTTAACATTCCAATGAAAATCAAACTGAAAATTAAGGTAGACAGACTTTTAAGGTAAAATCTCTAAAAATTATATATTTTGTCTGCTGTTGCTTACAGAAATTTACTTTTGAACTCCACTGAACCTAAGCACTCTGCCCTCTACCTTGTCTCTCATAACTTGTGTGCCAGTTTTTCTAGGTACTCTCCTTGTCAATTATAGCAAAATAGAACTTACTAAGCCTTGTCAATCAAGGACACACTTTAGTCTAAATGAAGTTGTTGATCTTTTCCCGAGTTTCAGTGCGTTGTGGAAGAGAGCCTATGTGTATATTTGAGAGCATACAGAATGTTTTAGGGAATTTTGTGTGAGACTAAAGACTGACATTTAGGGTTTTTGGATCACCTCCGCTAGTAAGAACCCTTGAAGAAATATTTTACCTCTCTGAAGACTAATTTTTTGCATTTATACAGTTACTAATTTGGATTTCATTAAATAATTCGTTTTGAGCTTTAAGCTTTTACAAAAATAGCTTAGAATTGAGCAAACACAACAGTATCCTATAAATACTTGGCTTACATTGTAAGTTTGGTTACAAATTAATTAACAAACAAATGCTTAACGCCTACTTCAGACTTTAGCCCGTTCCTACTTTCAGTCTTACTTTTTTCTTTAAACTTGTACATTTTGTTTAAAGTTTGCTTTCAATTCTTAAATTATTCATTTCAATATAAGTATTCTAGGCAATATTACAGTTTTGTGGTTTTCAATTTGGGCTAATTTTTCTCCCTTGCCTCCAGATAGTATTTGGAAATATGTGGAGACATGTTTTTGTCTGCTAGGATCAGGGCAAAAGCAGGAGGATGCATTGCTACTGGCATTGTGTAGGCAGAGGTTGCGGCTGCTGCTAAGCCTTCTACAATGCACAAGATTCACTTCCCCAGCAAAGAACTGTTTAGCCCTAAATATCAAGAGTGCCACTCCTGATAAACTCCGAAATGAACTCATTTTGAATACAACTTGATGCACTTTCAGGGCCTGGATTTACCACCATTCCTTTTCATAATAACTGACGCAGATTTTTGACTAAAGAAATGTGTGTTTTCAAAAGATGAGGTGTTGAATTCAATGGAATTATAACAATGAGAGATTTTTGCTTTTCTAAAATTACTTCTTGCTTAAATGTCCTTGAATCTTTTTTAAAAGAAGATATATTGATAACTGTTGGAGGAAAAATAGTGTATGCACTCTGAGGACCAGTATAATTTATTGTCATGCCACAGAGTAAACTTAGCTGACATACAAATTGATAAACACAAGACTTTGGCCTTAGTCCAGTGGTCTAATAGAAATATGAATTTGATACTCCTGCTTATCTGGAATCAATGAAAGTATCTGAGTGCCGGAGAATGTTTATTCTGGAGACTAAGTTTTTTTTTTGCTCCATGTCCAAGTACTCACAGGAAGAGAACAATTGATTGTAGGATTTTTTTTTTAATATAGAAAGCATGAGGTATGTGCACATTTTGAAAAATATAATTGCAATCTAGTAATAGCCGTTTCTTTGTATGAGCTTCATTCACATTTATCAATGCTGTCATTTATTTCTGCCATTCATTTTTCTATATATTTTTATGCCTTCATTCCTTTTTTTACCTTTTAACCTAGACCTACCCCCATGTATAGATCCTATGTTCAGTGTTCTTTCCTACAATGTAAAAAAATCTTTAAAAATACGGTGTTACCCCTAATCCAAATTTATTGCTTAAAAAACAAATTCTTGGTTCTTTTCAGCCTTGGGAAACACAAAAATTATTCAGGTAGTTCCTTAATTAATGAACATTTAAATATTACTTTGTCTTTGCAACAGAAAAATGAGAAAATGGAAATTTCCTTTGTTTACCAAAGCTAGACACCTCTTCCTAAAAATTACTTCACGCAGACCCTCCTCTTTGTTTTTTTAACTTGTAGAAAGAACTAAATTCGTGTAATGCAATGGAATATCACATTTTTTTGAAAGAACATAAACAGAGAAAATAATTACAGTCAACATTTCATAGCATATGGCTGTAATTTATATCATGTGGGGTAATTAAAACACAAGACATGCTAACGCCTTGGCAATGAGAAGGGATAAATGAAAAACACTAAAACACTATGGTCAGGCTCATGACTTCTAATTGCTAAGGAATTTGGGAAATGAACATCTACTAAGATTGAACACAATAAGGACCTCCTCGTGCCTCTAAGCAGAGTTTCCAAAGTATATGTTGTGCTCAGCTTTGGTCACTTTGTTAAATTGCATATATGATTTAATTTATATGAAGAGGGCCAGTCTAATAAGTAAGCATGGCTGTGAGAATCCAATGGAACCTAGAAATTAAGTGAAGGTTAGAGAGCTCTGTTGATGTTATTTGGGAACTATATTCACCAAAAGTTCAGGTTTCAGAGAGCAGAAACCATCCATGAAAGATAAAGGAGTTTCTAGGGAAGCTCTATAGTCTTAGAACTGAAGTTATCCATTTATTATCTGTTTTATTCCATTCGTTCCACACCTACAATATGCTCAGCACTGTTCTGTGCAGTGTGGCTCCCAAGGGAACAGTCAAAACTAATTTCCTATACTTGTGTAGAACGGATTTCAATGACAGATGATTTACAGTTAAATACTTTTTAAAAATAACATCACATTGTGATAACATGAATAAAATAAACAAGATAAAGTAAACAAGAATGTCTTTGAAGGTCAGTTTTTAGTGCCAAAGAGGTGATATTTGAGACTTGAGAAATGTGTACAGAAATATAAAATATTTAAAATATGTGAAAAATGAAATCTCAAAAGAGATTTCCATACAAGAGGAATAACAAGTGCAAATATTCTGATGCAGAAAGGAGCTTGGTGTATTGGTAAAAATGCATGGAGGCTATTGTGCCGGAAGAGGATTGATCAAGAGAAATCAGTGAGAAAGGCATTTAGAGAAATAGGCAGGAACAATGTTATCATGGATTGTGGGTAACATGGATAAGTTAAGAAGAAAGCACGGTTGAGAGTAAGTGTTTATGTGTTGGGGAGGTGGCCACACTCACCAGAGGCACCAGAATATGTAGATACTCCTGGTGCTTGACTCCTGCAGCTGAAGATGGCACAATGGGTAAAACCAGAGCCTAGGCCGGGCATGGTGGCCCACACCTGTAATCACAGCACCTTAGGAGGCCAAGGCAGGCCGATCATGAGGTCAGGAGATCAAGACCATCCTGGCAAACATGGTGAAACGCCGTCTCTACTAAAATACAAAAAAAAAATAGCCAGGCATGGCTGCACGCATCTGTAATTCCAGCTACTCAGAAGGCTGAGGTAGGAGAATCACTTGAACCCGGGAGGTGGAGTTTGCAGTGAGCCAAGATTGCGCCACCGCACTCCAGCCTGGGCAACACAGCAAGACTCCCTCTCCAAAAAAAATGCACATCGTCATCTGCTACCGCTTTGACCAATAGGAGTGCAGGGAGAAAGGACACAAAAAATAAGCCATGCCACCTTGGATTTTCACAGAATAATTAGATGGCAAAAGGAAGAAATAAAGGCGAGATAAACATGGTTCTTGTACTATGCCCCAGTTTACATGGGTACATAGAAAATACTCCCAAATATCAAATTTTAATCTAATTGGCAAAGATAAGTATTACAGGCACAAGGACACTAATAATTGTAACTGGTTCGATGTTTACTTAGTCTGGAAACCAAAACTAAATTCTGACTTCATCAAGTGGTGTCCCCAACAATGAGAAATTGTAAAAGGCAATGAGAGAGAAAAAAAATGGAGAGCTTCATCCCTGACCCATTTTCTTGGCTTCTGCAATGTCATGCTAGTCATTTCCTCAAATACTTAATTTATCAGCCTGCCATTATTTAATAAGCACGTCATCAATTACAGTGAGATCTACACCCAATTAGTGTTTTCCAAATTCTGTAACATTGGATCAGGAGGTAGCATGGATGACACTGAAAGGGTGCAAGCTCTGGAGATATGTTTCTGTGTATGGTTTTAGAAGTAATTAAGGGGTATATTGCATGCTGCGTAATGCCAGATTCTATTATTCAAGCATAACTTTATCCATACTTGTTTGCATTTTTCTACTCCATAAATGTTCATTGCAAGAATATGGCCTATTCTTAGAACATACTGAGTTTTTCCTATCAATAGAGAGTAATTATTTTTTAACCTTTTGGATCCACTGTGATTGTATTATAGATATATAAAACAGTGACCGTACAATAGAACCACAAAGTACCCTTATCAAAATTATTATCAGACTATGTTCCTTATCTGTCTGTTTTGACTTTAGTTACACTGTTCTGGAATGCATATTTTTAATGCACAAAATGAACTGTTAGTTTTGATGTTTGGGTATCTCTCTGTAATTATTCAGATTCGAAGTTGAATTTGTCCTTTTCCCATTCAAAATTTATTTATTGAGTAAATACATAGAACATAGAATATTGAATAAATATATAGAAACATAGAAGGTGTTTTTAGTGGGGTAAGGGAGCAATAAATACCCAGTTCAAAAAAAACTAGTGAAAATATTTCATCTGTACCACAGAACGTATGTTCATGAGAAACTAATTCTTTAGTGACCAATAATTCATGTGCCCCCAAATTTATTTAAAGTTTGAGACAATTGCCACAGTGTCCTGTCCTGTGTAGCAACATTGTCCCCGTTTGTACTTCCTGAAACTCCTCTCCAGCTGCCCCAAATACTTCCAAGGACATTTTTTTCATGTTTATGGTAAATAAAAGCTGTCATTTCCTTTTTTTTTTCCCAGCAAAGAGGATGCTTGTAAGCCAAACACTAGAGAGAAAAATACAGTGAAAACAACGAAAATTTGAAAACTATCACACAGGAAAGAAAGAGAAAACATAGAAAATAAAGATGATTTAATCTTCCTTTTTATCTAGGAAGGCTGTAAACTGTGAAAATGAGCCTTGTCTAACCACGTATTATTTATACTTGCTCATAGATATATTAACAGCAGAGAATACATATGCATTGTTTTTCCTGAGTTTTTTAAAGGGATTTTTACTCACCACAACTAGAGTTGAACGAAACATGAAATAGCTACAGGCATTGCTGATACCTTAGACACTCTCCACGTATTCTCTGTGGTTGATTTGCACTGCAGTTACCCTTTTTTTTCTTTTAAGAAAGAGATACTTTCAGTAGGAATGGAATGAAAATCATTATATTGCATTCTTTAACATTTTTTTCTATATGGAAGTACTCTAGATTTAGTCTAGATAATGACAATGACACTCAAATCAGTTACTAGTAGTTTGTTTCCAAAGCAGTCGAAGTGGATTACATCTCTCAGCGAGCTGTGTCTTTATGTGTTGCAAGTAGCATACTGCAAAATCTTGATAAGAAGTCTAATCATCTTTAAAATAGTTGAAAGTACAATAACAATAGTAATATTTCATCAGGGGCTCTGATTGCCACAAACACTTTATGATGGATTGAAAAACTACCTTACATTTCAAAAGTTCCATTTATATCTATTAATCTTACTGTATTGATTAAATAGGAGCACACCGGTAAATGTGAACAAAAGAAACAAATAACTTTTCAAAAAGTTATTTTTGCCGTAAGAAGTATGTGTATAAACCTGAGAGCTGTACATTTCATTGGTTGACCTCTGACTTTCTAATGGCTAGTGTGTTTGTGTAGCTTTTATCCCCAATAATAAAGAAATAAAAAAAGCATTAAATAATTTATACCATTAACACATTGATTAATTATTGAGGTTTCTCAATTGTGTAAGCTCCATTATTTTGTGAAATTAAGTGAGTAAATTATTTTTAACTCAACTGTGCTATCAGTTGAAATACATTTTCTATATTCACAGTCATAAATATGCAAAAAAGAAGTATATCTGTGAGATAAGGTGATAAGCTATAAAGTTTTCACCAAAAAAATTGTAAAACTTTATGAAATTTCCTTTTTGGGATATCGCTTTGCAATTGAAACCACTTTGATTATGGCATTTATTGTAGTTCAGGAAACTGTTCTTACTTCCAGTGGGCCACTAAGACACTTTGTCCCTTCACAGATATATGACCATAAGCAACTGATACCTTTTTCTAAAATGTACAATGCTTAATTCTTATTAAGAATAAGATATATAGTATTTCCTTCTTATTAATTTGTTTGATATTGTATTAGGTATCTATTAAAGTGTAACATACTATCACAAAATTTAGTTGTTTAAAACAACATACATCCCTTATCTCATAAATTCTGTAGGTCAGCAATGCAGGCAGGCTTAGCTGGATCCACTGCTTTAAGGTTTCTTGCAGGTTGCAATTAAGGTTTAATCTGAGGGTTTGCTCAGTGCATGGTTGTTGGCAGGTTCCAGTCTTATGAGTTGTGACTGAGGTTTTCAGTTTCTTGATGGCTATTGGCCTTCAGTCACAGCCATCTTCATCCTCTTCAACATGGCGGCGTGTACATCAAGGCATGCACTCTGAGAAGGCAATAGAGAGTCTTCTAGCAAGATGTAGGTTACCATCTTTTGTAACTGAATCATGGGAATATACCTCTTCACCTTTGTTGCATTCTATTGGTTAGCAGCAAGTCTCTAGATCATTGCACATGCAAGAAGATGGGATTACATAGGGTTTGCATACCAGGAGAAAGGTACCACTGCTGGGGGACCCTCCTAAAAGTTCATTGTTAATAAAAATCTACTCTGAAAACTAGGAGACAATACTTGTTTAATAATTTTTCCAATAATCCTATTTTATTCTCTCCTTATAACTATGTTTTTTGATATTGTATAAGTTATAAACAGTCTATTTTTTGAAGACAACATAATAAAGGCAAAAGAGAAAGACTTTTCTTTTTTTAATTTGAATTTTATTTTTTATAGAAACGGAATTTCCCTGTGTGGTCCAGGCCGGTCTCAAACCCTTGGTCTCAAGCCATCCTCCCACCTCCCTAATTGTTGATGTCACAGGCATGAGCCCCTACATCAGGCCAAGACTTTTAAAAATCCCAGTTTCACCAGTTAGAAGCATATTATGTTAATCACATTACTGAATTTATCAACCTTGTTTGGTGTATCAATTAAAGGGATTAATCCTTAATATGACCTAGTCATGGGCGCCCTGTGAGGGAAGAATAACAACATATTACTTCCCAGGAACTTATAGAGCAACTATCTCTACAAGGATCTATGCTAAATCCTGGGCATGAAAAGGTGAGGAATAAATAGTCCTTTCCCCAAGCAACAAATCATATAGTATGAGAAACAATGTTTAAGCTATGCAGAAATGTGTTTGGCCTGTAATAGCCACTCAGCAAATGATGGCCCTAAAGAGGGATATTGTTCTTTTTCTGTTTTCTTTTTCTAAATATCGATTGCTGAGCCTCACTACATATTGTACCTTGTAGCCTTCAGTGACTGCACAGGAGCAATTGTTACAGTCTTAGGAGAACATCAATTAAAGGTGCAGCTTCCCTACTTTCTCCAGCTCTAAGCTGTTTACATTTTTCTAACTTCTTCACATCTCCAAACTGTCTTCCCTGTCCCCCCAATGCACATAGGTACAAGGTACTTGAAATCTTCTTGAGGATTTGAACTGAGAAAAATAAAATCCTGAGGATGAGAATAATGCCGGGAAATATTTATTGATGTGAGTATGAAGATTTCACCAGAAATAAATTAAATCAATATATAATCTCTATATTATAATCATAATTCCATTTGGTAGAGTAGTTTAACATTGCCATTCAGAGGAAACCTAATGTTTTATTCATGTGTATTTTGAAATAGAGGCCAAACATTCATATTTATAATATTAAAAAACACATTAATATTTAAATCTCTCTAAACTTAATCAAATACAATTAGCATAATGGAAGTAAAAATAAAGATGATCCTAGTCAATACAATTTTTGAATGTACTCTAAAATGACTGTTTATTGAAATTAAGAATAAAAATTAAGTTAATATTTAAGAAGCTATTTAATGTTATTTTCTATAGTCCAACACATGTATGTTTAGGACTCTTTGCCTAATTTTCCCACTTATGTCATTAGAAATCTACTTCACAATATTTAAAAAATTCATTTAGCATTTGTGAAAGTACATTGTTAAGCAGTTGACATGTAATAAATGGCTATATAAGAAAGTTTATTTTGCAGAACCGTCTCAGGATAAAATTAGGCCCTCCAAACAATGATCAACTAGCTAAATACCTCTCATGTATGAGTAATAATATGGAACATTTCTGGACCCAAGGTCTCCTTACCATATGCGAGGGAGTGATTTTTACTGTGTTTTCCTCCTTGCTTTTCTACTCTGTACCTTGGCTTGCACATTGTAATGGTGACCAGATGCTGTAGCGTGAATTCTGTGAATGGTAGGGGAAGACTTTGATGAACATCCAACAGGCAGCGAGCAGCACCATTAGTCATTCTGATGGTGCCTAGTCATCAATGCGAAGCCAGCGAGCAGGGAGTTAGGAAACCATCAGCAGGTGTGAGGAAGACTGGAGTCAGGCTGGAAAATGTATACTAGAGAGAGAGCTAAGAAGAAAGAGCAGAAATCAAAACATTGTAGGGAAGCTTGCACAGCCTTGTAGTGGTGGCACACAGTCTCCTGGATTCCTGTTGGTCTCTGTTGTAGAGTAGATAGTCCTTTTATACACTTACACTGTAATATTTTAAGGCATGATTATTTTGATAGATAGTCCCACAGTTGTGCTGGCATCTGATGCAGTGTGATTGTCTTAACATATTCTTATAGTATCCTGTCATAATCTCCTGCTGAAGTCTGTGGTCGAAGCTTTCTTGTCTTTTTTTCTCTCCCTTCCGAATTTTTGTTCTGTTTCACGAGTCGCATCTTCAGCACATACTGGATTGTGTGGGGCACTGTGAGGTTGTCCTCCAACTCATTTACCTAGACAGTTTCATCAGCCATTTCTTATTTATGACCCAGTCTGTGCTTCTAACTCCCCCGCCAACCCACCATTGTTCTACCAAGCCTCAAGATGTTGACTGGAGTCATGGAAGGGGAAAAGCCAACCAGTACCCAACAGCCTGACCCTCTTGGATGACAGGCATTCTGTTTCTTTCCCTGAGAGCCATTGTTGAGAATCCATAATCCTTTCCTCATTCCCAGTGGGGTGGGAATTCTCCTACATTTTATTCTTAGTTTTCTCTATACTGAAGTTTTGAGTAAAGCTTTAGAAATTCAACAGCTACTGATTTTCAAGCGTTAATTCTGCAAATACACTGAAGAAAATACAATTTGAAACTCAGGACTATATAATCATACCTTTATTCTATCCACACCCCTGAAGCCTTATATCCAAAGCCTTCAGCTCAAAGAATAATGTTAAGTTAATCAGGGTGCAGCTATGCATAATATGTTACGGGAAATTTTTTAATGTACAAATGTTAATAACTCTGAAAATGCAGCTTATTCATTTTATATTGCTAATACGTCTATTTCACCATGTCGAAATTTAAGCTTTACTTAAACCAGTGCTCTTATGCCATTATATCCTCATTATATAGCAAAGTATCTAGTTCATGTGAAGTATTAAATAATTGTTCATTGAACAAATTAATTAAGTGATGGGATGATTAAAAATTTTTAAATATCTTTTCACTGAAATATTAGAATGATGTAATTTTCACTACTACTTTATAGTTTGAAACCTTTTGTTAAAAATTTCGGAATATAAAAAATCAAGCCACTGAGGAGCACCACATGTGTAGACAAACAGAGTAAGAATAGTCACAGAGGATGGCTTGGTTTGCCAGCAGAACCCATTACTGTTCCATATTCTTTCTCATTACCAGTGGTTTAAAATGGTATAATTCTGTTAGCAATATTTTTTTTTCATAAGAATATGGCTATACTGTTGTTTAAAAATATGAACTATTATCTTATGTACACTAGTGTTTTTTCTCCTAAGCTTAATATTTCTAGCCAAGGATATTTCAGTAGCAAAGAGTGAGGATTTGAACATTGTCAGATAGCTCGAGATGTCTAGGTTGATGCTGTGAAATTAAACAAAAAATAGAGGTCCTGCTTTAAAATACACAATTATCTACACAGCCATAGTTAGTTAATATTTTGTAATTGCCAGATAATCTTTCATTTTATATTAGGCTAGGAGATAAAATATTTAAAATATGAATGAAATACATATAAAATGGCACATATTTGCTTTTTCTTCAGTATGACAAAACTTTCACTGTCCGATCTGAGATAAAATAAATGATTAATACATCATTTAATTTTTTTGAGAAATCATTAATTTGACTTTTTAGATAAAATTTTAAAAGTCATAAAACATTAATGGATAGCCATAGACAATAAAGTGTATAATATAATACTTAAAATTCTAAGTCATATTGCTAAAATTTCTCTGGGATTTATAAGGGATTGTTAGAAAACTTAGCATATAAATCATAAAATATTTTTCCTTATTTATAATTTATGTCAGAGTTTCTGTGTGAATAAAATAGGAACAACAGACACCTGATAGTGTGTTTTTTAACTTTCCTTCTTGTAAATAATGCAACTCTGTTAAGTTCATTTCTCTCTTTGGCTTTCCCTAAAGGGTGCCTATTCCTATTTTTGTTCTGTTCCATCAGAGGCTTGTAAATCTAAATCCCTTGGAGAGCAACTCTCCCACCCTTGTGCCTATCTCCAAGGGAAAATGTAATCTTACTTCAGTCATCTAATTAGGACTAGGAGTCTCTGTGCTGCAGGCATCGGCATCAACATGAGTCTGATGAGCCCGTGTGCTGACATCAATGAACACTTTATTAAATTACACACTCCCCTAAGCAGGCCCAGGCTTTCAGAGCCCTCATATTTTATGCACTATTGCACCGACTCCCTGTTTGCTGAAGCTGAGAGTGTCCGGGCCAAGCTGAGGAAATAAAGTTCTGATGAGGTTATAGAAATTGAAAAATATATATTTGGCATGCCATGAGGTGTTAGATTTACTCTGTTGTTTTGACAACTGATAACTAGCTAGGATCAAAGAATAACAGGAAACAAAATGGAGCATTCAATTTAGGGCGTCTTTTTCTTTGAAATGCCAATGTCTCAGAGTAGAATAAAGGATCATTGATCTAAATAACATTTTTAAATGAATACTTTTTTTCTGAATGCTGTATATTTCTGTGTAATTCATAAAATTACATACCCTTAAAAGCTTTCAATTATTAAAATGATATTTGATAAGGAAAATAACAATGAAGGTAAATATCTTTTTTTGTAAATTGCATTCATCCTTTTATATAAAAGCCAACTTTTTTTTTTTTTTTTTTTTTGGAGGCAGTCTCATTCTGTCATCCAGGCTGGAGTGCAGTGGCGTGATCTCAGCTCACTGCAACCTCCTCCTCCCAGGTTCAAGTGATTCTCCTGCGTCAGCCTCTCTAGAAGCTGGGTTACAGGCACACGCCATGACAACTGGCTAGTTTTTCTATTTTTAGTAGAGACGTGGTTTCACCTTGTTAGCCAGACTGGTCTCGAACTTTTGACCTTGTGATCTGCCTGCCTCAGCCTCCCAAAGTGCTGGGATTGCATAGGTGAGCGACTGCGCCAGGCCTGTAATAGCCATCTTAACAGGTGTTAGATGATAGCTTATTGTGATTTTGATTTGCATTTCCCTGTTTAATGATGTTGAGCATCATTTCATGTAACTTTTGGCCATTTGCAGGGACATGAAATTTACAGATAGTAAAATTCATCCTTTCTAGGCTAAAGGTCTATGAATTTTGATAAATGCCTACAGTTTTATAACTACCACTGTAGTCAAGATGGAGAACATTTCCATCTCCCCAAGGAATTACCTCCTGTCACTTTGTGGTGACTAGACATTAGCCATCACCGATCTCTCTTGTATCCCTATACTTTTGCTTTTGCAAGAATGCCATATAAATAAAATTACATTGTATGTGATTCTGAGGCTGGCTTGTTCTATTTAGTATAATGCATTTGAGATTCATCCATGTAGCAACTGTTTATTCCATTTTATTAATAAGTAGTATGTCATTGTATTGAAGCACTGAAGTTTGTTTACCCCTTCACCCATTTGAGGACATTTGGGTTGTTCCCAATTGATGATAATAAATAAAGGAGATATCATCATTTGTATAAAGTTTTATGTGAACACATTTTCTTATTTTTCCTCAATAAGTACATAGGGGAGGAATTTTGTATCAAATGATTAGTACATGTGTAACATTTTAAGAACCACTGATTTGTTTTCTAAAGTGGCTATGATATTTTGCATTCCCACCAGCAAGGTATAGAAGTTACAATTAGTCTATATCAGTGGTCCCCAACATTTTTGGTGCCAACGACCCACTTTGTGGAAGACAGTTTTTCTACGGATGGGAGGAGGTGTCAGGGGAATTGTTTCAGAATGACTGTTCTACCCCAGATCGTGAAGCAATCAGGCATTAGATTCTCATGAGGAGTGTGCAGACTAGGTCCCTTACATGTGCATTTCACAGTAGGGTTCCTGCTCCTATGAGAAGCTAAGCCCCCCATCCCCCACCCGCATCGCTGATTGGATCTGACAGGAGGCGGAGCTCAGGTGGCAATGCTTGCTCACAGGCTGCTCACCTCTTGCTGTGTGGCTGGTTCCTAACAGGCCATGGACCCGTGCTATATCTCTGCTCTATATCCTTTCCAAAACTTGGTAATGTCTTCTTAAAATTTTATTTTAGCCATTTTAATTTAATGTAGTGGTATGCACTGTGGTCTTAAAAGTCTTCAAATTTTTGTTCCATACGGATGAATGATGTGGAACAACTCTTTATATGCTTATTTTCCATCCACATATTTTCTTTGCCATCTTTATATTTTCTTTGCTAAAGATGTCTGTTCAAGTTTTTTGCCCATTTTCAACTGGGTTATTTGTTTTCGTTTATGGAGATTTGGCAATTCTTTATGTAGTGTGAAAAAAGGCTTTATCAGAGACACACTTTAAGTTATTTTCTCAAAGTTTCTAACTTGTCTTTCATTTTATTAATGCTGTCTTTGAAGAGACTTTTGCTTTTAACTTTCATCAAATGCAGTTTGTCAATGTTTTCTTTTATGGATCATGATTTAGGTATTGTCTCAAATAAATCTTTACCAATTGCAAGACACAAAGATTTCGGCAGAGTGAACTTGCATATATTTTGTTTAATTTCTACCTAATTGTTTTGCACAATGATAAATGGTTTTTTACTGTATTGTATTTTTGAAGTCAGAATCTTGCTTCGTCACTCAGGCTGGAGGGCAATTACATGATTATAGCTCACTACAGCTTGGAACCTGGGCTCAAGCCATCCTCCCACCTGAGTCTCCAGAGTAGCTACTACAAGCATGTGCCACTATACCTGGCTCATTTTTAAATTTTTCTGTAGAGATGGGTTCTCACTATGTTGCACAGGCTTGTCTTGAACTCCTGGCCTCAAGTAGTCCTCCTGTCTCTGCCTCCCAAAATGTTTGGAATACAGGAGAGAGCCACATGCCAGAAACTTTTAATTTTTATTTTTATTTCAATATAAAATTATTTGTATGTAAAACTTTAATTGTTTTGTTTGATTATGTATTCCTGTCAACTTGCTGGACTCACTGATTAGATTGGTAGCTTTTAACTTCTCCGTGATGTTCTGTGTTCAGGATCATGCCATTTGCAAACAGAGGCAGTTTTATTTTTTTCTTTTCAATGTGTGTGATTGCCATTTCTTTTTTTATTGTCCTCACTGCTCTGGCTAGGACAGCCAGTTTGAAGTTGAATACAAATGGCAAAAGTGGATATCTTTTCTACACTTTGTTCCTGAATATATAGGGGGAAACTTTAAGGTTTGTTTTTTTTTTTTTTTTCCATCAAGAGTGCTAACTGTAGGATTATGTGGGTCCTCTATATGAGACTTGAGGAAGTTAGTTTCAGTCCTAATTTGTGGATAATTTTTATCATGAAGGATGTCAAATTTTGTCAAATATTTGTTCATCTACTGAAATGGTCATAGTTTAAAAAAATCTGCTGATATTCGATTACAACAATTGGTATTTGAATGTTGAGCCAACATTATACTAAGGCAATGTCATGATGTTTTACATATTGATTCCACTTGCTAATATTTTGGTGAAGATTTGTGTGTCTATCTTCACAAAAGTTGTTTTTTAATTTTGTTTTGTTTTTGATTTTCTCCTCTTGTAATAATGTTTTCTCACTGGTGTCGGAGTAATGATACCTTCGTAAAATGCGCTGGCAAGTGTTTTTTAATCTTTATATTCTACATATATAGTGCCTGTTTGGATGGTGTTAGACTCCAAAGAGAAAATGTGCAAATTGAATTGAATGGTCTTTACAACTAAAGCTGATGAAGGCGGAAACTGACACCTCTAGTTATACAGAGACTTGTACTTCCTTATCATGCTGTGTTCTTTGTTCCTCTTGATATATCACAAATGTTTTATATCTATCCTAGTGGCTGTCTGATTCCTCTTATTTAAAAAATTGAAATCTCCTAGTTTTTAAGAGTTTCATTGTCAGATGAAGCCACTATAATCCCAAGATAAGTTATTAAAATGACCAATGGGTTATCTTGAAAAGGGTAAATGAATACACATTTTAGAAAAGAAACCAGGATAAATAGTGAATATATTCAGGAAGCAACTATTCCAGAAGATGAGACCTTGACACACATGTTCTTTCCTTATGACTTCATATTTTCATTCCATAGCTGATTTAGGGGAGTCAGAAAGTGAGAAAACTCAATCTAAATAAACTCCCTTTTCCTTTATCTCTTTCCCACATCCTTATATCTAGCATCTATTACTGCATATTCCTAGACTGTGGTAGGAGACAGGAGAGTAAGTTAAAATAAACTCAAAAAGAAATGTTTTATTTTACTAACGCAGTCCGTTAAAGGTCATTAAGGGAACACACAAACACATAAACACACATGCAAAGCAATACAATGATACCTTTTCCCACGTTGTGGAATGTCTAATTGGGGAAATAGGTAAAAAGTGCTGTAACATCATGTAGTAAGTATCACCATGCAGAAATTCAGGAAATATCATACAGAGGGGTATACACAGAAAGTATATCAGCTATCCAAGGAAGACAGGAAATACTGAGCAGCACTCTGCTTGACATAGGATTTTGCAATTAAATTGAATGAATGGCACTTTACAGCTTGCGGTTGAATGGTCCAGAATGTAAATGTACTGCTTTGTTTCTGGCAGTGATCTTAGCCCACTAAATACTTACTGAAATGATGAATCTCTCTGGTTCCCACAGTAATTGTGACTGAATATAGATCAAGTATATAATTGATGTAAGGACCAATGCATAATCTCTTGTGATGTCTGAAAGCTTACAAATTTCACTGCCTTTAATAAGTGTGAATTTTTGTTACAGTGATTAGTTTAGTATTATACTGGATTTGTGCACCAATTATTCACTGAATCAGACTTACAATCTCTAATACTTTCTAATGGTTAAAAGCAATTAAAGGTAATGATTTCACCATTAGTGTATGCATTACAAAAAGTCAGCCATGCATACACGAAACCCAAAATTTTTAAAGTGGGTGGTCGTAAAACCTACTGCATGAAAAACTGCAAAGTGTAATTTAGTTGGAATCGCAAGAGCAGTAGCAGAGGATGATAATGGCAGGGTTAGGGTCAGGGTGTGAAGTTAATGAGGGTGGAAAAAGAAACCACTTAATGTTTCCACACTTTTAAAGTTAATTTTTAAAATATCTTGTTATCAACTAGTTTACAAGTTTAACCCATTCAAGCTTTTTTTCCACTAGCACAATTCTTAAAAAAAAAAGAAAATAAACTATTAAATCTTTATTCTTTTGAATAGCAAATTTATACTTAAAATTTAACATATCAATGATATGTTTGAAATCAAAGCAATCTGGAATTTAGATATACCCACACTTTTAAGCGTTTTGAACCGATATTCTTTTCTTGGACCCTTACTTTGTGTGTCCAAGTACTTTCATAGTCTGTAGTTTATATGCTTCCCACACCCAGTGGGTCCACCTTATTTATGTTCAGCAAAGTGGAAGCTAGCTGGGATGTCTCCTAGATAAGGGCATTAGCATGTAAATTTTAGTTATAGTAATATCTATTCATTACTAAATTATGTAGGAGATTTTCAGAACAGTGCAAAGGGAATCTGGTGACCCATGTTGTATTTCTGGTTATGACGCTAACTGTTTGAGACTGAGCAAATTACATAACATTACTTTTAAAACTGTTTCCTTGCCTGTCATTTTAACCAATGGGAGAAAAATTTGATTTCTGAAGCTGGGTACAAAAGTCCATGATGATATGTTTGCTGCTAAGGACAAAGCTGACTTTTCCATCAAGCTTGGTAGGCACCATGCTGAGTGCCCATGATACTTTTAGGGGCCCATGAAAATGATTTAATTTCTTAAAAAAATTGAACTTTTAGATGAAAGAAAATCCTGTAACATATATTTATTAATATATGGGTCTTTGCTTAATTACAGTTATAAAAAAATATATATATGTATATATTTTATTTCAAGAAAAAAGAAGTCCACAAATACAAACTCCCTAGGGCCCATCAAAGTCATAAACCAACTGTTGCTACAGTAGAGAAAATTGTGGCCAAAGGTTTAGCTGCTTTGAACTCCACATTGTATCAGGCCTAGACCTAAATCTAGTTTTGAACTTAGTCACCTTATAAGTGTCACGCAAAAATAATTATTTTATTTCTTTAATGCATATGTTTCCTTTTTCCCCTGACCTTTGCTCATTCTTTTTTTTTTTTTTTTTGAGACAGAGTCTTGCTCTGCTGCCCAGGCTGGACTGCAGTGGCGCGATCTCGGCTCACTGTAACCTCTGCCTCCCAGGTTCAAGCCTAAGCCTTTCCGAGTAGCTGGGACTACTGTGCCTGTCGCCATGCCTAGATAAGTTTAGTATTTTTAGTAGAGATGGGATTTCACCATATTGGCCAGGCAGGTCTCGAATTCCTGACCTTGCGATCCGCCTGCTTCGGCCTCCCAGAGTGCTGGGATTACAGGTCTGAGTCACCGTGCCCTTCCTGTACATTCTTTTCTTTATTCATAATGCATTACATACTCATGACCCATTATGTCAATTCACGAAACACAATTTCTCTCTATTATGATGCCACAACTCATTTTAACTTCTGTCCTCGTTTGCAGACATGTATATCTGCATGCACGTACAGAACACACACACACAAACACACAGACACACACACTGACACTCTGCTCTTTCCTTTGTGCCAGCTAGGATGTGGTTTCCTCCAGAAAGATTTCTCAGACCACCTATGTTTGAGTTAGGTGCTCTTTTGATGGATTCCCATAGTTTATTCTTTTTTTTTTTTTTTTTTTTTTTTTTGAGACGGAGTTTCGCTCTTGTTGCCCAGGCTGGAGTGCAATGGCGCGATCTCGGCTCACCGCAACCTCCGCCTCCTGGGTTCAAGCAATTCTCCTGCCTCAGCCTCCCGAGTAGCTGGGACTACAGGCACGTGCCACCATGCCCAGCTAATTTTTGTATTTTTAGTAGGGACA
>PVKV010024258.1:0-31759 GCA_004027835.1 Alouatta palliata | reverse complement strand
AGGGGAGGGACAGCAGGGGGTGGGGAGTTGGGGAGGGATAGCATGGGGAGAAATAACAGATACAGGTGATGGGGAGGAAGGCAGCAAATCACACTGCCATGTGTGTACCTATGTAACAATCTTGCATGTTCTTCACATGTACCCCCAAACCTAAAATGCAATAAAAAGTATATATATTAAAAAAAAAAAAAAAAGAAAGCAAAGGTGTCACTATTTCAGCACCCCTGTGGTTGTTTGGCATCACTGTCACTCCAGACTCTAAATTTATTTGCTACTGATCAATAATTGTTTTCTTACACTTGTTCACACATAAACAGTAAAAAAATGTGATGTTCTATTAATACAGTGAAAAAAATAATGTGGTCAGGGTAACTAAACAGCACAGTATAATCAGCAGAATACCAGTATCAGCTGTTTCTGTGTTTGTTTGTTTGTTTTTGAGATGGAGTCTCACTCTGTTGCCGAGGCTGGAGTGCAGTGACACAATCTTGATTCACTGCAACCTCTGCCTCCTGTGTTCTGGTGATTTCTGGCTAATTTTTGTATGTTTAGTAGAGAGGGGGTTTCACCATGTTGGCCAGCCTGGTCTCGAAATTCTGACCTCAAGTGATCGGCCTGCCTCCGCCTTCCAAAGTGCTGGGATTACAGGCATGTGCCACCATGCCTGGCCTGTTTCAACTGTTAAACAATAGCAGCTGAAGGGGGCAGGAGGGTCTCTTTCCTTGGGGACACTGAGTAAACTGCGTCATGTGCCTGTTGCATGTGAAGCCGGTGGGGAATTTTGCATTTGTGGTGTCATGTTGGTGTCCAGGATGTTTCAGATTTTGGAGCATTTTGGGTTTCAAATTTTGGGATTAGGGATGCTCAGTCTGTGCATTAATTTATAAGCAAATACAAATATATCTGAAATATATATTATCAAAACTCATCAATACACTTAATAGAAACCAACTTTGCTGTCAATTCCATTGCATATCTCAGGCCAAATTGCTTATTAGCAATTACTCTTTTCTCATTCAGGGAAATATATTCTATATTATAGAAGGTGGAGAATGAATCAAAGACAGAAAAAGGATTTGCAATAGAAGAACCTAGGTCTCATGTCCAGCTCTCTTGAATGGCTGTTAAAATCCTCTGCCCTTCCTCAACACACTCACATTTTAAATATTTTGATATTTATGCAAGTATATTGTCTTTAAAATTCCAAAGAAATATTTAAATTAGGATTTGCTTTTGGACTTAGAAGATGCTAATTTGCAAGCTATTTCATCCTAAATGAACATTTTTATGATGGGCTAAATTTGGGATATAAACTTGCCATAGGTAAACCATGGCTCAGGTAAATGGTATGGATTATTTTTTGGCATGATCTTTAGTGGGAAAGACAGGAGTTTATCAAATATCTCAAGAGTGGAAATTCAATTTAAAAACTAATTTGTGGAAAGTTATCATTTCTTACAAAATCTCCCAAACTTTTGCCTCTAAGAAGGTGTTCTGAAGTCATCAATTTTGTGAGGGACAACTCATCTATTAGGGGGAAGAATGACTTTTCTAAACACTTATTTGCCAATTTTCATCAAAGTTATGGCAAACAATCTGCTACCTGACAACCTCCAGTTCCACGAGTGGGCTTTATTTTTTAATAAAAAAATTTGCGATCTTTGACTCAAGTGGTTTAGTGTTTCATGTACATCCCTGAGCAAAGTGAGTCTGGATTTTATCCACAAAAGGGGAAGAAATATTTGCATCTGGATTCCACTGGGAACTGATGTTCAGGAAGCTTCTGTGGTGTTGTGGAACTGTCATTCACCTGTTATTCTGCATAGAAAAAAGGAGATTCATACAGTGAGAATTTAAAAGCTATAGGGGGAGAAAACACATTATGCTTTCCTCTACCTTCCTCGATTCCTCCTAGTACAGCAAGAAACAAATAAAACCTGTTGGTTGATTGACCGAGATGTACAGGCACACTGTGAAAGATTTGATTTACAGTCACTGTGATCTAAATTTCATCTTCTTTATGGTAAGGGCTATAGACAAGATTGCTGGACTTGAACAGCAAACTAATTGCAGTTCTGGATTGAGGACCCAACTTTTGGATGCAGAAGTGTAGAGAAGCATACTGCAATTCAGTAGGGCACATTTACTAACTGGGATTATGAAAAAAGAGAGTAAAATATCTACAGTGAAACTTTGAGTATTCCTCTACTGTATAATTAATGAATAATCAGGACCTTTCTAGAATTAGATCTGCTGTGAGTACAGCTAGCACAGTGTTTATATGAGTGTAATACATAGCACCAGGATATGAGAGATGACTTTTAGGGCACATGGACAGACAGACATTAAATAACGTTGAATGGCTTGGTGAGAAAGCTATTTCTATTTCATTTCCTTTTTTAAATTTAATTTTATTTTTTATTGTATTTTAGGTTCTGGGATACACATGCAGATCATGCAGGATTTTTGCATAGGTACATACGTGGCAAGGTGGTTTGCTGCCTCCATTGCCCCATCATCTATATTTGGCATTTCTTCCCACGTTATCCCTCCCCACCCTCCCCACCCCCTACTCTACCTCCCCTAGCTCCCCGCAACTGAGCCCAGTGTGTGATGCTCCACTCACTGTGTCCACATGTTCTCACTGGTCAACACCTGCCTATGAGTGAGAACATGTGGTGTCTGATTTTCTGTTCTCTGTCAGTTTGCTGAGAATGATGGTCTCCAGATTAATCCAAGTCCCTGCAAAGGACACCAATTCATCTTTTTTTATGGCTGCATAGTATTCCATGGTGCATATGTGCCACATTTTCTTTGTCCAGTCTATCATTGATGGGCATTTGGGTTGGTTCCAAGCCTTTGCTATTGTAAACAGTGCTGCGATGGACATACGTGTGCATGTGTCTCTATAACAGAATGATTTATAATCCTTTGGGTATATACGCAGTAATGGGATTACTGGGTAAAATGGAATTTCTATTTCTAGATTCTTGAGGAAACGCCACACTGTCTTCCACAATGGTTGAACTCATTTACACTCCCACCAACTGTGTAAATGTGTTCGTATTTCTCCGCATCCTCTCCAGCATCTGTTGTCTCCAGATTTTTTTTTTAAAGAAAGAAATAAGAGAGAAAGAAAGAAGTAAAAAAAAAAAAAAGAATGAAAGAAAGGGAAAAAGAAGAAGAAAAAGAGGGAGAGAGAACGAGAATCTTGCTCTATTGCCCAGGCTAGAATGCAGTATAAAAATGGGTATTGAAAAGCTCTTTTATACTAATAATTGTGTTATACAATGGAGACAGGAGGAAAATAACAAACAGCCAACCAGTATTTCATTTAAACCTATGAAATGCTATGCAATTGCTGGGGAGTGATTTACTTCCAACCATGCGGTCACTTTTAGAATAGATGTGATGTGTTACTGAAGTAAATGTATATTTTGTGGATTTGGAGTAGAGAGTTCTGTAAATGTTAAGTTTACTTGTTCAAGGTCTAAGTTCAAGTCCCAGGTATCCTTGTTAGCCTTCTGTTTCATTGATCTGTCCAATATTGACAATGTAGTGTTAAAGTCTCCCACTATTATTGTGTGAGAGTCCAAGTCTCTTTGTAAGTCACCAAGAAGTTGCCCTATGTATCTGGGTGCTCCTATATTGGGTGCGCATAGACTTAGGATCGTTAGCTCTTCCCGTTACATTGATCCCTCTACCATTATACAATGTCCTTCTTATCTCTTTTGGTTTCTATTACTTTAAAGTCTATTTTATCAGAGACAAGAATTACAACTCCTGCTTTTTTCTTTTTTTTTTGCTCTCCATTTGGTTGGCAAATCTTCCTCCATCCCTTTGTTTTGAGTCTCTGTATATCCTTGCATGTGAGATGGGTCTGGATGCAGCTTACCAATGGGTTTTTTGGAATGGCTGATACTGGTTGTTCCTTGCTGTATATAGTGCTTCTTTCAGAAGCTCTTGTAAAGCAGGCCTGGTGATCATGAAATCTGTGAGTACTTGCTTGTTAGTAAAATTTTTATTTTTCCTTCACTTATGAAACTTAGTTTGGCTGGATCTGAAATTCTGGGTTGAAAATTCTTTTCTTTAAGGATGTTGAATATTGGCCACCACTCTCTTCTGGCTTGTAGGGTTTCTGCTGAGAGATCTGCTGTGAGTCTGATAGGCTTCCCATCGTGAGTAACCCGACCTTTCTCTCTGGCTGCCCGTAGTATTTTCTCCTTTGTTTCAACCCTGGTGAATCTAATGATTATGTGCCTTGGGGTTGCTCTTTTGGAGGAATATCTTTGTGGTGTTCTCTGTATTACCTGGAGTTGAGTATTGTCCTGCCTTGCTAGGTTAGGAAAGTTTTCCTGGATAATATCCTGAAGAATATTTTCCAGCTTGGATTCATTCTCTTCGCCACATTCAGGTACACCTATCAAACGTAGATTAGGTCTTTTCACATAGTCCCATATTTCTTGGAGACTTTGCTCATTCCTTTTTACACTTTTTTCTCTAATCCTGTCTTCTCATTTTATTTCGTTAAGTTGGTCTTCGACCTCTGAAATCCTTTCTTCTGCTTGATCAATTCGACTGTTAAAACTTGTGCATACTTTGCGAAGTTCTCATTGTGTTTTTCAGCTCCATTAATTCACTTATATTCCTCTCTAAATTGTCCATTCTCGTTAACATTTCATCAAACCTTTTTTCAAGGTTCTTAGTTTCCTTGCATTGGGCTAGAACATGTTCTTTTAGCTCACAGAAATTTCTCATTATCCACCTTCTGAAGGCTAATTCTGTTGATTCCTCACATTCATTCTCAATCAGGCCTTGTTCAACTGGTGAAGAAGAACTGCAATCCTCTGTAGGAGGTAAGGCATTCTGATTTCGGGTGTTTTCAGCCTTTTTGCACTGGTTTCTTCCCGTCTTTGTGGATTTATCCACCTGTTGTCTGTGAATTGCTGACTTTCAGATTAGGTCTCTGAGTGGACGTCTAGCTTGTTGGTGGTAAAGTTTTTTCTGTTTCTTAGTTTTCCTTTGGCAGACGCCCCTCCCCTACAAAGTGGGACCTTCCCAGGTTCAGCTGTACTTGCTGTGAAACTCTCAATCCTCAGCAGTTCTGATTGCTGTTTTTTTTTGTTGTTGTTGGGGGCGGGGACCAGCCTTCCCCTGTGACGACCCACTGCACCGGTTGAAACAGCGGCGTTAAGATTCGTGGTGCTTTTCTGCCCGGGAGTCTCCCGGTCTGGTTCCCCACTTCAGTCGCTTTTCAATCAGCTGAATGGGAGACTGCCTTCCCGGAGCTCCAAACGCCAACTAAAAGGGCACTCAGTCCCGTATACTCTGGAGTGAGAACCGCCGCGCCGGGGCGCCTGCAAAACAGCCGCGTCGGCCAAAAGAGTCGCGGTGGCAACCCGTGGGGCTCCTCTGCCAGGAATCTCTTGGTCCGTGGGCAATAAAAATTTGAAAGTGTGGCGTCCACTCAGTCTCTGCGCTTTCAGTGGGAGCTACAATCCTCAGCTGCTGCTAATCGGCCCTATTGGATCTCTCTCGTCTCCAGATTTTTTAATGATTGCCATTCTAACTGGCATGAAATGGTATCTCAATGTGGTTTTGATTTGCGTCTCTCTGATAACCAGTGATAATGAGCATTTTTTTCATATGTTTGTTGGCCTCATATATGTCTTCTTTTGGGAAGTGTCTGTTCATATCCTTCACCCACTTTTTAATGGGATTATTTGTTTTTTTCTTGTAAATCTGTTTTAGTTCTTCATAGATTCTGGATATTAGCCCTTTGTCAGATGGGTAGATTGCAAACATTTTTTCCCATTCTGTTGGTTGCTGGTTCACTCTAATCATTGTTTCTTTTGCTGTACAGAAGCTCTGAAGTTTAATTAGATCCCATTTATCTATTTTGGCTTTTGTTGCCATTGCTTTTGGTGTTTTAGTCATGAAGTCCTTGCCTATGCATATGTCCTGAATGGTTTTGCCTAGGTCTTCTTCTAGGGTTTTTATGGTGTTAGGTCTGATGTTTATATCTTTAATCCATCTGGAGTTAATTTTAGCATAAGGTGAAAGGAAAGGGTCCGGTTTCTGCTTTCTGCACATTGCTAGCCAGTTTTCCCAACACCATTTGTTAAAGAGGGAATCCTTTCCCCATTGCCTGTTTTTGTCAGATTTGTCAAAGATCAGATGGATGTAGATGTGTGGGGTTGCTTCTGAGGCCTCTGTTTTGTTCCATTGGTCTACATCTTTGTTTCGGAACCAGTACCATGCTGTTTTGATTACTGTGGCCTTATGGTATAGTCTGGAGTTGGGCAGTGTGATGCCTCCTGCTTTGTTCTTTTTGCTTAGGATTCTCTTGGCTATGTGGGCTCTCTTTTGGTTTCATATGAAGTTTAAAGTGGTTTTTTATATTTCTGTGAAGAAGATCATTGGTAGTTTGATGGGGATAGCATTGAATCTATAAATTACTCTGGACAGTATAGCCATTTTCACAATATTGATTCTTCCTAACCACAAGCATAGAATGTTTTTCCATCTGTTTGTGTCCTCTCTTATTTCGTTGAGCCATGGTTTGTAGTTCTCCTTGAAGTGGTCCTTTACATCCTTTGTTAGTTGTATTCCTAGATATTTTATTCTCTTTGTAGCAATTGTGAGTGGGAGTTTGCTCCTGACTTGTCTCTCTTTCTGTCTGTTATTGGTGTATAGGAATGCTTGTGATTTCTGCACATTGATTTGTATCCTGAGACTTTGCTGAAGTTGCTTATCAGTTTCAGGAGATTTAGGGCTGAGACAATGGGGTCTTCTAGATATACAATCATGTCATCAGCAAATAGAGACAATTTGACGTCCTCCTTTCCTGATTGAATACCCTTTATTTCTTTTTCTTGCCTGACTGCTCTGGCTAGAACTTCCAATACTATATTGAATAGGAGTGGTGAGAGAGGGCATCCTTATCTAGTGCCAGATTTCAAAGGGATTGCTTCCAGTTTTTGCCTGTTCAGTATGATATTGGCAGTGGATTTGTCATAAATAGCTTTTATTATTTTGTGATACATTCCATCAATACCTAGTTTTTCAGAGTTTTTAGCATGAAGGACTGTTGAATTTTGTTGAAGACCTTCTCTGCATCTATTGAAATAATCATGTGGTTTCTGTCTTTGTTTCTGTTTATGTGGTGGATTACATTTATAGACTTGTATATGTTGAACCAGACTTGCATCCTTGGGATGAAGCCTACTTGATAGTGATGAGTAAGCTTTTTGATGTGCTGTTGCATTCAGTTTGCTGGTATTTTATTGAAAATTTTGTGTTGATATTCATCATGGATATTGGCCTGAAGTTTTCTTTTTTAGTTGAGTCTCTGCCAGGATGTTGGTCTCATAAATGAGTTAGGGAGGATTCCCTCTTTTGCATTATTTGAAATAGTTTCAGAAGGAATGGCATCTGTTCCTTTTTGTACTGGTGGAATTTGGCTGTAAATCCGTTTGGACCTGTACTTTTTTTGGTTGGTAGGCTATTAATTGCTGTCTCAACTTCAGCCCTTTTTAGTGGTCTATTCAGGGTTTCAACTTCTTCCTGGTTTAGTATTGGCAGAGTGCAGGTGTCCAGGAATTTATCCATTTCTTCCAGATTTACTGGTTTATGTGCACGGGGTTGTTTGTAGTAATCTCTGATGGTAGTTTGTATTTCTGTGGAATCTGTGGTGATATCCCCTTTATCATTTTTTATTGCATCTATTTGATTCCTCTCTCTTTTCTTTTTTATTAATCTGGCTAGCCGTCTGTCTATTTTGTTGGTCTTTTAAAAAAACCAGCTCCTGGATTTATTGATTTTTTGAAGGGTTTTTTGTTTCTATCTCCTTAAGTTCTGCTTTGATCTTAGTTATTTCTTGTCTTTTGCTAGCTTTTGAGTTTTTTGATCTTGCACCTCTAGCTCTTTCAATTTTGATGATAGGGTGTCGATTTTAGATCATTCCTTTTTCTTATATGGGCGTTTATTGCTATAAATTTTCCTCTAGACACTGCTTTAAATGTGTCCCAGAGATTCTGGTACATTGTGTCTTTGTTCTCATTGGTTTCAAAGATCATCTTTATTTCTGCTTCATTTCCTTGTTTATCCAGTCGACACTCAGAAGCAAGTTGTTCAGTTTCCATGTAGTTGTCTAGTTTGGAGCAGTTTCTTAATCCTGAGTTCTAATTTGATTGTGCTGTGGTCTGATAGACTGTTATGATTTCTGTTCTTTTGCATTTGCTGAGGAGTGATTTACTTCCAATTACGTGGTCAATTTTATCATAAGTGTGATGTGATGCTGAGAAGAATGTATATTCTGTGGATTTGGGGTGGGGCGTTCTGTAGATGTCTGTTAGGTCCAGGCTCCTATTTCATTTCTTTTTGAATTATTTTGATTGCTTAGAAGAGGAAGACTTTGTTGGGGCTGGTCTGAAGCTCTTATCCCTAACATGTACTAACCATTCAGAGAAAGGGAGCTTCAGCCCAGAGCCTTTAGCATATCAATATCTAGTTAGAATTTAATACCATGAGTTAATATTTATTTATTTTTAATTTATTTTTGAGACATTTATTTTAATGATACTGTCATTTAGGCTGGAGTGCAGTGGAACAATCATGGCTTACCGCATCCTTGACCTTCAAGGACTGAGCAGTCCTCCCATTTAGCCTCCCAAGTAGTTGGGACTATAAATGTGCGCCATCATGCCTGGCTAAGTTTTCATTTTTGTAGAGACAGCATCTTGCTATATTATTCAGGTTGATCTTGAACTCCTGGGCTCAAGCAATCCTCCCACCTTGGCCTCCCAGAGTTCTGGAATTATAGGCACAAGCCACTATGCATGGGCTAGAATAATCATTTTTACCTTACACTGTTTGTGTGTGTGTGTGTGTGTGCGCGCGCGCGCGTGCACGCATGTGTATCTCCTTTTGTCTCTCTCTCCTTTTCTCTCTCTCTTTGTCTACACACACACACACACACACACACACATACTTATATACTTTTTACATTACACATTTATGTATATATAAAAGATTTATATACCTATATATATACACCTATATATATATATATATATATCAGTGTAAGGTTTTATATGTATGTATGTGTACACACACACACACACACACACACACACACATATATATGGACTGGGAGAGAGAGAGAGAGATGACATACCACATACGATAGATCTATATCGTTTAAAAATAATAACCAGGGGGTGAGTGCTAATGGGTACTGGGTTTCTTTTTGGTGTGATAAAAGTGTTCCAAAAGTAGCGTGGTGATGATTGCACAACTGTGAACGTACTAAAATCCACTCTTGTATATATTTTAAATGAGTGTATTGTATGGTATGTGACATATCTTAATAAAAGTATTCAAGCAAATAATTACAACCATCCATCAGGTCAAGGAATCAAACATTTGTTGTATTTGTTTTCATAGTTGCTGGCCATTTCTGTCAACTGATAAAGTTTTGCATTTACTGTAGTCATATACAATTTTCTTTCAAATGAATCTTATTTGGTAAAACCATGGAGCAATCTGAAGAAAATTATTATAATAGAATGTAGATATTTGAAGTCTGAGAAATCTAGAGCATGTAGGATGTATTATTGGTGAGTGCATTTGCTTCAGAATGCAGCCATTTTTATATGTTTATTTATTCATTAATTTATTTAGTTTTTGATTGCCTACCATGCATCAAGCATGTGTCTACTGCCTTCCTGTCTAGTAGAGGTTATAGGCAAGACTAAGGATCCTAATAAGTTTGTAAATCCTGAGATTCAAGGTCCCTGTTTTGGAGAAGACTCCTGCAATATTTTAGGAATACATGAGCCAAACAAGAAGGAGAATAATCTTAAACATGGAAATAAAAGTGGGTAGAAAACACTGTCATCAACACATTATGAAGTTTCCTTCCTCCTTCTCTTTTTCTCTCCCTCACTCCCTATCTGTCTCCCTGTCTTTCTCCTTCCATTCCTTCCTCACTGTCTTCCTTCTCTTCTTCCTCACCAGTAGGATCCACCTGGCTTGAAAAATTTAAGGCTTAATAAGTTTGTCTTGGGTTTCTTATCAATCCAAATAAAGCCTACTGTTTCTGGTAGGATTTTAAAAAGCTACACCAACAGAAAAATCAAACACCACAACTATAAAACCTACATTTTTTTTTTTTTTTTTTTTTTTTTTGGAGACAGAGTCTCCCTCTATTGCCCAGGCTGGAGTGCAGTCGCACAGTCTTGGCTCACTGCAAGCTCTGCCTCCTGGGTTCAAGTAATTCTCCTGCCTCAGCCTTGGTGAAACCTAAGTGTTCCTTGGCAGTGTTTCAGAATTCTAGCTTAAGCTTAGCTGTTGAACCTGGGAGACCAAATGCTTTTATTCTGAGATGTAAAGCACTGGAGTTCAGAAATTCATTCCTTCAATATTGATAAATAAGAAATCTTCTTCATATTGATTTCTGGTTTTATTGCACGTAGTCTGAGAGTGTGCTTGATGTGATTTCGATTTTTTGGAATTTATTGAGACTTGCTTTATGACCTAGCATGTGGTCGATCTTGGAATATATTCTGTGTGCAGATAAATAAGAATGTATATTCTGTGGTTGTTGGGTGAAGTGTTCTGTAGATGTCTATTAGGTCCAATTGGTCAAGCGCTGATTTTAAGTCCCGAGTTTCATTGTTAGTTTTTTGTCTCGATGATCTGCCTCATGCTGTCAGTGGAGTTTTGAAGTCTTCCACTACTATTGTGTGGCTAAGTCTTTTTATAGTTCACAGAGAACTTGTTTTATGAATCTGGGTGCTCCAATGTTGGATGTGTATTGATTTAGGATAGTTAAGTCTTTTAGATAGATTGTGCCCTTTATAATTATGTAATGCCCTCTTTAAGTGTTAAAGATTTAATGTCTGTTTTGTCTTATATGAGAAAAGCAACTTCTGCTCTTTGTTTTTCATTTGCATGGTAGATATTTCTCCAGTCTTTTTCTCTAAGCCTGTGGGTGTGAGATAGGTCTCTTAAAGGCAGCATCTATGTCTTTTGGGTGGCATATGCAAAAATTAACTCAAAATGGATCAAAGACTTAAATATAAGACCTCAAACTATAAAAATACTAGATGAAAACCTAGGAAATTGTTGTTTTGATGTTGATCTTGGCAAATAAGTTTTGGTTAAGAATCCAAAAACAATTTCAACAAAAACAATAATAGACAATTGGGACCTAATTAAACTGAAGAGCTTTTGAACAGCAAAATAAACTATCAACATAGTAAACAGACAACCTTCAGAGCAGCAGAAGATATTCACAAACTGTGAATCTAACAAAGGCCTAATATCCTCAGTCTACAGAGAACTTAGATGAATCAACAAGCAAAACCAAAGAACCCTATTTAAAAATGTGCACAAAGGATATGAAGAGACTCTTCTCAGAAGAAGACACAACAGCCAACAAACATTTGAAAAGATGCTCAGCATCACTAATCACTGGAGAAATGCAAATGAAAACGACAGTGGGATACCAGCTCACACCAGTCAGAATGGCTACATAAAAAAGTCAAAAAACAACAGATGCTAGTGAGGCTGCAGAGAAAAGGGAATGCTTATACACTATTGGTAGGAATGTAAATTATTCCAACTACTGTGAAAAGCAGTCTAGAGATTTTTCAAATGATTGAAAACACAGCTACCATTAGACCTAGCAGTCCTATTACTGGATCTATAGCCAAAGGGAAATAAATCAGTCTACCAAAAAGATAAGCACTCATGTTAATCACTATGCTATTTACAATACAAAAACATGGAATCAACCTAGGTGCCTATCAATGATAAATTGGATAAAGAAAATGTGATATTCCATATACCATGAAATACTATGTAGCCATCAAAAAGAATGAAATCATGTTCTTTGCAGCAACATAGATGCAGTTGGAGGCCATAATCCTAAGCAAATTAATACAGGAAAGAAAACCAAATACTGCATGGTCTCACTAATAAGTGGGAGCTAAACACTGAGCACACATGGACATAAACATGGGAACAATAAACCCTGTGGACTACTAGATGAGGGAGGCAAGAAAAGGGGTACAGGTTGAAAAACTACCTATCAGGTATTATGCTTACTAACTGGATGATACGATCTGTACCCCAAAACTCAGCATCAGACAATATTGCCGTGTAACAAACTTGCACATGTTCATCTAAAATAAAAACCGAAATAAAAAAACCCACAAAAGGCCTGATCTGGTGGCTCATACCTGTAATCCCAGTTTTTTGGGAGGGTAAGGTGGGTGGATCACTTGAGGCCAGGAGTTTGAGATCAGCCTGGCCAACATGGTGAAACCCCACTTCTACTAAAAACACAAAAATTAGCTGGATGCGGTGACATGCACATGTCATCCCAGTTATTTGGCAGGCAGAGGCATGAGAATCACTTGCACCCCAGAGGCAGAGGTTACAGTGAGCCAAGATTACACCACTGCACTCCAGCCTGGGCAACAGAGTGAGACTCTGTCTCAAACAAACAAACAAACAAACAAACGAAAAACAAACCCCAAAACAAGAAAACCAGAAACTCTAAAATAACAAAGAGGCAAAGTAACATTCAAGGAGACTTAAAAAAAGAGAGAGAGAAAAATGAAAATGATTGTTGTCCTAAGCTGAGTGGTTTATATTTTTAGTTTTGCAGTAGCATCTCTGTATTCTAGGTGAAATCAGTTACATTCATTGACATTCCTACTATAATAAATGGAATCTTCTTTACATTTCTAATAGAATTGAAGTCAGAACACAGGCCAAGTAACAAATAGTTAATGTTAGCCTGGTTTGGTCTACTAAAATGATGGCTACATTTAAAAAATTTAAATTCAATATATTAACATTTGGTTAGGAGATTATGACATATTGCAAACTGTATATCTAAAACTTTATCTAGTCAGAGCCCAGATCTGTTTTATTAAATTAATAAATATTAATTGAAAATTAATATTAAAATTAACTGAATATTTATTGAATATTTGTGGTATATTGGGAAATGAACAAAGTGTCAAAGCTGAACTCATCTTCTTTGACTTCTTCTCTTTATTTTCCTACTTCTGTTGCTCTTTTTCTTTTCTTGGAAGCTCTTTTTTTACACATATCAATTCCACTGTCCCTGTCCTTTCCTTCTAGATCAGAAAGTTTCTCCCTCAAATGTGGCTGTTGCTCCAGCTTCTCTACTGGTCTCTGTGCTGTTGGACTCAGAGAATCCTGGCTGACAGGCCAGAAAAGCCCACTGAGGGTGCTTTAAATCAAGATTTGGGGAGTGGTGTGATGGCAAGGTCTAGAGTGAGTGGACAAAGTGTGCAAGAGATTTTTGGAAGCAAACACGCCCAAATACAGAGAGGCCAAGGTATAAGAAACAAGGCATTCATGGATTCTGAGATCAACAAAAACGTTGGAAGAGTATATATAGAGAAAAACATTCATCTGGATATTGTGTTTTTCTCTACACAGGGCAAGCGAAGTGACTGCAAGGTCAGTAGATGACAGCCGCACATGTCTGATGATAAAGCTGTGTCATGGGCTTCAGATGAACAGAGGAGAGAAGAAGGGCACACAGTGTCTTGGCAGTGGTAGGTAGGGACCAAAAATCTTAACTCAGAGGTTCAAGAGTTGCAGGAAAAGATCACTTGAGAAGTCCTCAGGAAAGTAGGGTACTTGAGATGTAGCCAAGTTGTAGTTAGAGCAAGAAGACACTGAGGATAAAGAGGAGTTTGCTGATATTTGGCCAAGAATTTCACAGGGAACAGTTGAAGGGCTTAGGGGTTTGGGAAAAAATACATAAAATGAGGACACATTAGAGAACACACACATACAGTGTGAGGATGAAAAGTGGGGTCAGATGGGTAACCTAGAAGTTGATCGTATTAGAAAGTATTGGGACACTGGACAATGATTAGCTTGTAGCTCAGGTGGTGTGGTGGTTTTGGGGTGGGTGAGAGCATCCCCCATGAAGCAGGTTTCCTAGGCAGTCCATGTGGCTTGGCGACCCTGAGAGGATGTAATTAAAAGTGATGTGAGGGCCTCTGTGTGGTCTATTCTATGTGTTTCACAACCATTCTGCCTAGGACAGTTTATATAGGTCCTTGTTAGAAAATGAGGGAAGAAAACACTGGATTCTTTTTGCTCCTATGCATATTAGATTTATACACATGAATGCTTCTTATGCTTTTTGGATTCACCTGTTGATCAAAAGAATGGCATCTTATATAGAGCAAAATTAGAGGCTGGGCATGGTGGTTCATGCCTGTAATCACAGCACTTTGGGAGGCTGAGGCAGGTGGGTCACATGGGGTCAGGAATTTGAGACCAGCCTGGCCAATATGGTGAAACCCCATCTCTACTAAAAATACAAAACATTAGCAGGACGTGGTGGTGTGTACCTGTAATCTCAGCTACTCAGGAGGCTGAGGCAACAGAATCCCTTGAACCTGTGAGGCCAAAGTTCCACTGAGCCAAGATCGCACCACTGCACTGCAGCCTGGGAGACAGAATGACACTTTCTCAAAACACACACACACACACACACACACACACACACACACACTATAAAACAACTGTGCTCAGCTCCCTATGACTTGGCTAATGAGAAGTTCTGTCCTTTTTTCCCCATCCTGCTCCCCAGATGCTCCTTTTATAGGTCTTGGAGAGTAGAGCATTTCCCATGTAAGCAATCTCTCTGTTTGTGGTCTGCTGTCAGGCATTCTGCAGCTCGTGGTGGCTGACCTTGCTGCTCTTTGTGCCACTACTGACCTCCTCTGGACTCACTGACCCCTGGCGTTCTCTCTCTGACCAACCACACAGCCCTTTTTGCTTCTGTCTACATAGAACCACAGGGTCCTAAGAGACCTTATAGATATATAGACTGCAGTAGGAGTTATGAATTCCACTAGTATTCAGGCTGGCTGCTTATTTCAATCCACACTACTTGCCTTCTTGTTGGTGATATTCTTTGAAGAGCCCGTGATCACATTTTTATCTCACCAGATACCCAGTTGGGAACTGTGTTCTCATTCTCTTCCATGAGCTTCTAGGCTTTGTGCTAATAAATGCATGTGGCTAGCTATCTGTTTTAGAGTTCCTTACTAATCAATCAACTACTGAATAGTCCATGACAGTTGACAGACTGTTTAGTTTAAATAGTGGTTCTCAAGTTTTGACCTGTATCAGAATCATCTGGAGAACCATTAAGTCACAAATTGCTGGGTCCCATCCCCAGGATTTCTTATTCTGTAGGCCTGGGATGGAGACAGCCTGCCTGACAAGGTCTCAGGTGATACTAATGCTGCTGGTCCTGGAGTCACACTTTGAGAACTTTTGGACTGGAATATTCCGAAAATTTCTACAGAATTATATTGCTTAATGCCAGATGTCAGCCCAGTAGAGTTCTATCTGTGATTCAGCCAAAATATTCATATATAAGTTAAATAAAAATTGAATCTGTTTTCTTAACTGTAATGTTCTGGAGAGTAGTCACTATTTCTTTTGTCATCTATGACTCTAGAGTAGAAGTCAGAATGAAAAGATCAAAGATGCCAAGATGAGGGGATATGGATAACATCCCCACATGTCTTGCAATCTGCACAAAAATTTGACTGCATCCAGGCAGAAGTGGTTAAATAGTGAATGGCTTCAGAGCCAAGGTGTTGTGGGAGGGCCTGTCTTTCTCAAAGGGAGTAAACACTCATCTAGCCATTAGTCAATCTCACTTCTGGGTATATGGATCAATCTTATTTCTTTCTTCCTCACAGGTAGATGAGATCAATTGTGTTGAAACAAAGGGTTTGACTACTCGATAATATGAGCAAGAACACATAAAAGCACTTAACTACCCTAGGAGATTGAAGCAAAAATATATATTTTTTAAAAAAAGATGACAATTTTAGAATGGAGAAGAGAGCTAAGAAAATTACATATTGGGGTTGGGTGTGGTGGCTCACACCTGTAATCCCAGCACTTTGGGAGGCTCAGGCGGGCAGATCATCTGAGGTCAGGTATTTAAGATCAGCCTGGCCTACATGTTAAACCTTGTCTCTACTAAAAATACAAAAATTAGCCAGGCGTGGTGGCACATGCTTGTAATCCCAGCTGCTTTGGAGGCTGAGGCAGGAGAATCATTTGAACTCGGGAGGCAGAGGTTGCAGTGAGCTGAAATTGCACCACTGCACTCTAGCCTGGCCTAGGTGACAAAGTGAGACTCCATCTCAAAAAAAAAAGAAAAAAAAAAGGAAGAAAAAAGATAATACATTGGTAATCAGAGTCTGCAATCACATATTCCAGAAAGGTAAGGGTCTTGGGGATGGAGAGGTAGTCAGCTATAGTGAATGGGTAGCATTCCTAGCTCTTCTCACCTGGAAAAAGGAAAAATTATCATATCACTTTCATGATTCCTAGGATTCTTATATCTTAAAGGTTCTGTAATTAGTTATTTAGATGATTAATTTTGAAGCCAAGCTCCTCCCTCCGTAACAGTTTTTACCGTTTAAGAATGTGCAATCTGTTCTTGACTCCCTTGCCTGGCAGAGACTAAGTCCCAGAGAATTGGATAAAACCTTTGCAATCCCTGCCATTGTGTTAGAATTTATTCATTGTTCAGCGAGGATAGGATGGAGGGGAACAGCCAGAATGGGACTCTGAAATGAGTTGTAAGCAGAGGCCCGTGAGGGTGCTCAAGAAGTACGGGAAGGAAGGGAGAAACGGAAGGGAGCAAGTGTGTAGGAGGGGAAATGTCAGAGCTTTGAAATATAAGCCTTTGAACTCGCATTTAGTAAATTTTATAAAACATGGTCTTTTTCCCACTGTGGAAATAAAAACTGGTGGCTTATGTTTAGGGGAATGAATAGCAGCATAGAATTGGCTGGTGAGTCACTGACTCATCAGGGAGAGGTCAAACAGTTGGTACAATCTTTCTGCAATGCCTTATTCTGTCAAAAAAAAATTAAATGAGGGGTTGCTTTCATCCCCGTATCACTGTATCAGCATCTTTCTTGCAAATGCAGAGTATAGTGCATTGACTTCCATTGATATTCTCATCTCCTTTAGGAACTCATGTTCTCTTCTTCTGCTTTCCAAGGACACTTGTTTAGTGGTTTTGAGTTTCGATTATCAAAACTCTAAGTTCAAAAGGCAGAATCAATGTCACTGCATAATAGTTCACCAACATGATCCATTTATTTGCAATGCTTAAAAAAGTTCCCCAGAGAACTTAGCAGAGTTTGAGTTTCTAAAAGTGGTTTCCTGACATATCTGATACCTTAGTAGAGCTTTTCATCTTAGCTAATCTCTTCCTGAGATTACTTAACAGTCCATTTACTTGGGCAAGGGCTACAACGTCCTGAGTCTCTAACTATGCGTTGAGGGCAAATGTGAATATTGAAGGAGAAGGCTAAAATGTGAGTTTATTATACTTAATGTTGTTCTCTATTATATTTCCTCAGGCTATATATTTAGGAACAAGAAACAAAGTACAGTAGATGATCCTATGATTACTATATCCACCCCTCAGCAACCTTGGAAAGTATACATAGTAATTCTACAATGACATTTGTGCTACAAATTTTATTTTACCCCATACACTTTTAGTGATTATGCATGGGGGTCCACTTACATGTCTGTGCACAACATCTTTTAGCCAAGTGACAGATAGAGTATTTCTATTCAAGGTATGTTATTCATAAAAGAACTAAGCTCCTTTTTATCAAACTTTATGCAAATAAAGCCAAATTAGATTTACTAAGGTGATGAAAGAGAGTAGGGACTTTTTAATGGGTAGCAATGCTGTGCATTATCTAAATGCAAGGCAGATGTAATGATACATTAGAAATGCTAAGAAAATTTAATCAAAGTAGAAAAAAATATAATGAAATGGTTGTTTAAACACTGTAAAGCTAATGTTAGAGTAATTACTTTCCATTGAGCGGGGTGTGGAGCACATTACCCAGGCTGTTTGATTACTCATCCTGCCTGCAACATCTGGTCCTTTGATCCATTTGATTTTAATGTAATTTCTTAACTTCTGAATTTAAGTTTTAGAATGAATAAATAAATAAAATAACTTTGATGGGAGACAAAGTTTTGACTCGCTCATGACGGATTAAAACTGTGCCTGCTCCTCACTCACCTTTAGCTCTCTGTCATGAAAGAGAACCTCAAATGCCAGGATAGTGGATTTTCTTTCTTTATTATAATAATTATTATTAATTTTATTTTACTTTCGGTTCTGGAGTACAAGTGCAGGTCATGCAGGGTTGTTGCATAGGTGCATACTATATCTATCATTTCTCCCCATGTTATCCCTCCCCATGCTTCCCACACCCTGCTGTCCCTCCTCTAGCACCCCCCACAACTGCCCCCAGTGTGTGATGCTCCTCTCCCTGAGTCCACATGTTCTTGTTCAACACCTGCCTGTGAGTGAGAACATGTGGTGTTTGGTTTTCTGTTCTTGTGTCAGTTTGCTGAGAATGATGGTCTCCAGATTCATCCAAGTCCCTACAAAGGACACAAACTCATCATTTTTTATGGCTGCATAGTATTCCATTATGTATATGTGCCACATTTTCTTTGTTCAGTCTATCATTGATGGGCATTTGGGTTGGTTCCAGGTCTTTGCTATTATAAACAGTGCTGCAATGAACATTCGTGTGCATGTGTCTTTATAATAGAATGATTCATAGTTCTTTGGGTATATACCCAATAATGGGATTGCTGGGTCAGATGGAATTTCTATTTCTAGATCCTTGAGAAATCACCGCACTGTCTTCCACAATGGTTGAACTAATTTAAGTTCTCACCAACTGTGTAAGAGTGTTCCTATTTCTCCACATCCTCTCCAGCATCTGTTGTCCTCAGATTTTTTAATGATTGCCATTCTAACTGGCATGAGATGGTATCTCAATGTGGTTTTGATTTGCATTTCTCTAATGAACAGTGATGATGAGCATTTTTTCATATGTTTGTTGGCCTCATAAACGTCCTCTTTTGAAAAATGCCTGTTTATATCCTTCACCCACTTTTGAATGGGGTTGTTTGTTTTTTTTTCTTGTATATCTGGTTTAGTTCTTTGTAGATTCTGGATATTAGCCCTTTTTCAGATGGGTAGATTGAAAAATTGTTTTCCATTCTGTTAGTTGCTGGTTTGCTCTAATGATGGTTTCTTTTGCTGTAGAGAAGCTCTGAAGTTTAATTAGATCCCATTTGTCTATTTTGGCTTTTGTTGCCATTGCTTTTGGTGTTTTAGTCATGAAGTCCTTGCCTATGCGTATGTCCTGAATGGTTTTGCCTAGGTCTTCTTCTAGGGTTTTTATGGTGTTAGGTCTTATGTTTAAATCTTTAATCCATCTGAAGTTAATTTTAGTGTAAGGTGAAAGGAACGGGTCCAGTTTCTGCCTTCTGCACATGGCTAGCCAGTTTTTCCAACACCATTTATTAAACATGGAATCCTTTCCCCATTTCTTATTTTTGTCAGGTTTGTCAAGGATCAGATGGTTGTAGATGTGTGGTATTGCTTCTGAGGCCTCTGTTCTGTTCCATTGATCTATGTCTCTGTTTTGGTACTAGTACCATGCTATTTTGATTACTGTAGTCTTGTAGTATAGTTTGAAGTATGGCAGAGTGATGCCTCCAACTTTGTACGTTTTGCTTAGGATTGTCTTGGCTATGTGGGCTCTCTTTTGGTTTCATATGAAATTTAAGGTGTTTTTTCCCAGTTCTGTGAAGAAGGTCATAGGTAGCTTATATGGGATAGCATTGAATCTATAAATTACTTTGGGCAGTATGGCCATTTTTGTGATATTGATTCTTCCTAACCATGAGCATGGAATGTTTTTCCATCTGTTTGTGTCCTCTCTTATTTCGTTAAGCAGTGTGGTTTGTAGTTCTCCTTGAAGAGGTCCTTTACATCCTTTGTTAGTTGTATTCCTAGGTATTTTATTCTCTTTGTAGCAATTATTGGTATATAGGAATGCTTGTGATTTGTGCACATGGATTTTGTATCCTGAGACTTGGCTGAAGTTGCTTATCACTTTGAGAAGATTTTGGGTTGAGATGATGGGGTTTTCTAAATATACAGTCATGTCATCTGCAAATAGAGAGAGTTTGACTTCCTCCTTTCCTAATTGAATACCCTTTATTTCTTTTTCTTGCCTGATTTCTCTGGCTAGAACTTCCAGTACTATATTAAATACGAGTGGTGAGAGAGGACATCCTTGTCTGGTGCCTGATTTCAAAGGGAATTCTTCCAGCTTTTGTCCGTTCAGTATGATATTGGCTGTAGGTTTGTCATATGTAGCTTTTATCATTTTGTGATACATTCCATCGATAACTAGTTTATTGAGAGTTTTTAGCATAAAGGACTGTTGAATTTTGTCAAAGGCCTTCTCTGCATCTATTGAGATAATCATGTGGTTTTTGTCTTTGGTTCCATTTATGTAGTGGATTATGTTTATGGACTTACATATGATGAACCATCCTTGCATCCCCAGGATGAAGCCTGCTTGATTGTGATGAATAAGCTTTTTGATGTGCTCTTGCAATTGGTTTGCCAATATTTTATTCAAGATTTTTGTGTCGATGTTCATTGTGGATATTGGCCTGAAGTTTTCTTTTTTAGTTGAGTCTCTGCCTGGTTTTGGTGTCAGGTAGATGTCTCATAAAATGAGTTAGGGAGGATTCCCTCTTTTTGTATTGTTTGATATAGTTTCAGAAGGAATGGAACCAGTTCCTCTTTGTACATCTGGTAGAATTTGGCTGTGAACCCCTCTGGACCTGGATGTTTTTTGTTGGTAGGCTATTGATTGCTGCTTCAACCTCAGCCCTTGTTATTGGTCTATTCAGGGTTTCAGCTTCCTCCTGGTTTAGTCTTGGTAGAGTACAAGTGTCCAGGAATTTATCCATTTCTTCCTGGTTTACTGGTTTATGTGCATAGAGCTGTTTGTAGTAATCTCTTATGATAGTTTGTGTTTCTGTGGGATAAGTGGTGATATCCCCTTTATCATTTTTTATTACATATATTTGATTCTTCTCTCTTTTCTTTTTTGTAAGTCTGGCTAGTGGACTGTTTTGTTGATCCTTTCAAAAAACCAGCTCCTGGATTTATTGATTATTTGAAGGTTTTTTTTGTGTCTCTATCTCCTTCAGTTCTGCTCTGATCTTAGTTATTTCTTGTCTTCTGCTAGCTTTTGAGTTTGTTTGATCTTGCTCCTCTAGCTCTTTCAATTTTGATGATAGGGTGTCAATTTTAGATCTTTCTTGTTTATCATTTGGGTATTTATTGTTATAAATTTCTCTCTTGACACTGCTTTAAATGTGTCCCAGAGATTCTCGTAGGTTGTTTGTTCATTCTGATTGGTTTTGAAGAACATCTGTATTTCTGCCTTCATTTCATTGTTTATGCAGTTGACACTCAAAAGCAAGTTGTTCAGTTTCCAAGTGGTTGTGTGGATTTGAGTGTGTTTCTTAATCCTGAGTTCTAGTCTGATTGTGCTGTGGTCTGATAGACTGTTTGTTATCATTTTCGTTATTTTGCATTTGCTGAGGAATGATTTGCTTCCAATGATGTGGTCAATTTTGGAGTAAGTGCGATGTGGTGCTGAGAAAAATGTATATTCTGTTGATTTGGGGTGGAGCATTCTGTGTATGTCTATTAGGTCCACTTGGTCCAGCTCTGCATTCAAGTCCTGGATATCCTTGTTAATGTTCTGTCTCGTTGATCTGTTTAATATTGACAGTGGAGTGTTAAAGTTTCCCACTATTATTGTGTGGGAATCTAAATCTCATTTTAGGTCTTTAAGAACCTGCTTTATGTATCTGGGTGCTCCTATGTTGGGTGCATATATATTTAGGATTCTTGGATCGATACTTTTACCATTATGTAATGTCCTTCTTTGTCTCTTTTGATCTTTGTTGGTTTGAAGTCCATTTTATCAGAGACTGGAATTGCAACTCCTGCTTTTTTTTGTTCTCCATGTGCTTGGTAAATCTTCTTCCATCTCTTTATTTTGAGTCTATGTGTGTCTTTGTATGTGAGATGGGTTTCTTGAATATAGCACACCGATGGCTCTTCACTTTTTATTCAGTTTGCCAGTCTGTGTCTTTTGGGGCATTTAGGCCATTTACATTCAATGTTAATATTGTTATGTGTGAATTTGATCCTGCCATTTTGTTACTGGCTGGATTTCTTCCCCATTAGCTGATTCATTTTATTAATTGCATTTTTGGTCTTTGCCATTTGGTGTGCATTTGCAGTGGCTGGTACTTGTTCCTTTTGTGCTTAGTGTTTCTTTCAGGAGCTCTTGTAGGGCAAATCTGGTGGTGACAAAATCTCTCAGTAATTGCTTGTCCATAAATGATTTTATTCTTCTTTCACTTATGAAGCTTAGTTTGGCTGGATATGAGATTCTGAGTTGAAAGTTCTTTTCTTTAATGATGTTGAATATTGGCTCCCACTCTCTTCTGGCTTGTAGGGTTTCTGCAGAGAGATCCGCTGTCAGCCTGATTGGCTGCCCTCTTTGGGTGACCTGACTTTTCTCTCTGACTGCCATTAGTATTTTTTCCTTCATTTCAGCCCTGGTGAATCTGACAATTATGTGCCTTGGGGTTTTTCTTGTTGAGGAATATCTTTGTGGGGTGCTCTGTATTTCTTAGATTTGAATGTTGGACAGCCTTGCTAGGCTTCGGAAGTTCTCTTGGATAATATCCTGGAGTGTGTTTTCCAGCTTGGATTCATCTCCCCGTTATATTCAGGTACACTGATCAAGTGTAGATTAGGTCTTTTCATATAATCCCATATTTCTTGGAGGCTTTGTTCATTTCTTTTCACTCTTTTTTCTCTTGTCTTGCCTTCTCTTTTTATTTCATTAAGTTGATGTTCAATCTCTGATATCCTTTCTTCTGCTTGATCGATTCGGCTATTAAAACTTGTGTTTGCTTCACGTGGTTCTTGTGCTGTGTTTTTCAACTCCATCAAGTCATTTATGTTCTTCTCTAAGCTGGTTATTCTAGTTAGCATTTCATCTAACCTTTTTTCAACCTTTTTTGGGTTCCTTGCATTGAGTTAAAACGTGTTCCTTTAGCTCAGAAAAGTTTGTTATTGTGCGCCTTCTGCAGCCTGTTTCTGTCAATTCATCACACTCTTTCTTGGTCATGTTGTGTTCCTGTGTTGTTGAGGAGTTAATGATCCGTTGAAGGAGAAGAGGTGTTCTGGTCTTTGATGGTTTCATCTTTTTTGCACTTTTTTTCCCCCATCTTCATGGATTTACCTGGCTGTGGCCTCAGGGAGCTGCTTGATGAGGTCACTTGTCTGCCTGCTGAGGCGCTACTTGGTTTCTATGGACTCCTTCAGGTTGCTGGCTAAGCTTCCTGTGTCTTTTTTGTTTACACTTTTTTGTTTAAACTTTTTTTGGGAGTTTAGGCCCACCTCTTCCGCTGACCTGGAGGCACTGCTGGGTGGTCAATTATGCTGTCTCGTCCCATTGCTATGTAGGGTTACTGTGTTTTTTGTTAAAACCTGAGGCCTAGTCCCACCCCTTTAATGGTGGGCTATGTCCTTCCTCCACAGGGCTGGATCATTCAGAGTTCAGCTCAGACTGTGGCACTGGCTGCACAACCTGCTAGAGTTAGTGTTTCAGCCCTCTGGGGTTTGTTGGGGATGGTAGGGACCTGCCTAACCTCACTGCCTGTCTCCCTGTTTTCAGCTCCCTCTCTCCAGTCATGGGGTAGGGGCCCATCCAGCTACTCTGTCTGTCCGCCCGCTTTCAGCTCCCTCTTTCTCCGGGCAGGGGGAGGGGGTGATAGCTCAGTCTACAGACTCTCCCGGCTGGCTTATGGGCTTTGCATTTGCTTAGATCTGTGTGCCAACCCGTCACACCATCCTGGATTGTGATTCAACTCTGTGCTTGCAATACCCGGCACTTGACTGGCAAAGATCCCCTGTTCTGTGTATTGCTGAGGCTTTGGGGGAAGCACTGTATCTAAAATGGAGTGCCAGAGGAGGAGCCTCCGACTCACTGGTCAGATGCACTTTCTGGGTGAAGTGACACCCCTCCCCGCCTTGGTCTGCCTTGCCTGGGCTTTGCTCACTGTCGGACCAGACCCTTTGAAATGCACCTGGTACCTCGGTTGGAGCTGGGAGATCTCTGGATTTCTGTGTCTCTCTCACTAGGTGTTGTGCACCAGAGTTGTGTCTATTTGGCCATTGTTTGTTTGTTTTTTTGAGATGGAGTCTTGCTCTGTCACCCAGGCTGGAGTGCAGTGGCACAATCTCAGCTCACTTGGATGTTCTTGTTTTTAAGATTAGGTGTCAAATATTTAAAATGTGTTGGTTTTCTTTGGGTTGTCTTTCTATTGATATGTAGTTGGGAGTAGGGGTGATTTTTAGAATAATTATCTTCTTATAGATAGGAAAGGAATGGAAAGAATGGGTCATAAAACCGAATACTTTTGCATTCTTTTTGTGTAAGTTTGCATTTTTCTTGTAGAAGATTTAGAAAGTACAGATAAGAAAAATAAGAAAATGTATATCATTCATAATTATATTTCTTTTTTTTTTTTTTTGAGACGGAGTTTCACTCTTGTTACCCAGGCTGGAGTGCAATGGCGCGATCTCGGCTCACCGCAACCTCCGCCTCCTGGGTTCAAGCAATTCTGCCTCAGCCTCCCTAGTAGCTGGGACTACAGGCACGTGCCACCATGCCAAGCTAATTTTTTTTGTATTTTTAGTAGAGATGGGGTTTCACCATGTTGACCAGGATGGTCTCGATCTCTTGACGTCGTGATCCACCTGCCTCGGCCTCCCAAAGTGCTGGGATTACAGGCGTGAGCCACCGCGCCCGGCCTCATAATTATATTTCTCAGAAGTAAACGTTATCAGTATTTTCAGGAATTTTTTACTAATAATTGATGGTTAATCTACTCTCTAATAATTGTAAAATTCAGAAAGTAGCAGTACTGTGGTTAAGAGTGTAGGAGCTGGAGTTCAGATGGCCTGGGTCTACATCGTGACTTCACGTTGAGTAAGTATCTTGTTTCTTGCTGCCTCATTTTCCCCACCTACAAAGTGAAGGTGATAATAGTAACTCCTCCATAGCTTTGTTGTGAGAATTAAATGAGATAATATGCCCAATAAGCCTAGAAAAAATGCCAAGCCCATAGTAAGTATTGATAAATATTAGCTATTACTATAGCTATTGTCATGATTGCTCTCTAATTATAAGAATTACATTCTGCATGTATTTGTATAATATACCTTTTTCATTTAGCAATATAGTGTATCTATCTTTTATGTCAGTAGATGTTCTACAATATTCTCCTAATGGATACATTGTAGGCCATTATAAGGACTCACTATATCAGTCCATTTTCAAGTTGCTGATAAAGACATACCTGAAACTGGGCAATTTACAAAAGAAAGAGGTTTATTAGTGGGCTTATGGTTCCACATGGCTGGGGAAGCCTCACAATCAGGGTGGAAGCTGAAATGCACATGGAAGCAGACAAGAAAAGAGAGCTTATGCAGGGAAACTACCATTTTTAAAACCATCGGATCTCATGAGACTTATTCACTATCATGAGAACAGCACAGGAAAGACTTGCCCCCATCATTTAATTACCTTCCATTGGGTCCCTCCCACAACACATGGGAACTCTGATGAGATCTGGGTGGGGACACAGCCAAACCATACTATTTCACATGTGGCCCTTCCCAAATCTCATACACTCATATTTCAAAACCATTCGTGCCTTCCAAATAGTCCCCCAAAGTCTTAACTCATTTCAGCATTAACTCAAAAGTCCACAGTCCAAAGTCTCATCCAAGGTAAGTCAAGTCCCTTCTACCTATGAGCCTGTATAATCAAAAGCAATTTAGTTACTTTCTTGATACAATGGGGGTACAGGCATTGGGTAAATACAGCCATTCTAGTTAGGAGAAACTGGCCAAAACAAAGCGGCTACAGGCCCCATGCAAATCTAAAATCCAACAGGGCAGTCAAATCGTAAAGCTTCAAAGTGATCTCCTTTGACTCCTTGTCTCATATCCACATCACACTGATGTTAGAGGTTCCATGATCTAGGGCAGCTGTACCCCTGTGGCTTTCCGGGATACAGCCTTCCTCCTGGCTGCTTTTATGGACTGGCATTGAGTGCCTGTGGCTCTTCCAGGTGCACAGTGCAAACTGTCAGTAAATCTACCGTTCTGGGGTCTGAAGGATGGTGTTCCTCTTCTCACAGCTCCACTAGGTGATGTCTTAGTAGGAACTCTGTGTGGGGACTCCAACCCCACATTTCCCTTCTGCACTGCCCTAGTAGAGGTTCTCCATGAAAGTCCTGACCCTTCAGCAAACATCTGCCTGGACATCGAGGCATTTCCATACATGTTCTGAAATCTAGGCAGAGGTTCCCAAAGCCCATTTCTTAACTTTTGTGTACCCATAGGCTCAACAACACATGGAAGCTGCCAAGGTTTAAGACTTGCACCCTCTTAAGCCATGACCCGTGCTCTGTGTTTGCTTCTTTCAGCCATGGCTGCAGCAGCTGGGACACAGGGCACCTAAGTCCCTAGGCTGCAAACAGCATGGGGACCCTGGGCCTGGCCCAGGAAAGCATCCTTTCCTCTTAGCCCTCTCAGCCTGTGGGAGGGGCTGCCAAGAAGACCTTTAACATGCCCTGGAGACATTTTCCTCATTGTCTTGAGGATTAACATTTGGCTCCTCGTTACTTATGCATATTTCTGCAGCTGGCTGGAATTTCTCCTCAGAAAATAGGATTTTGTTTTTTATTGAATTGTCCAGCTGGAAATTTTCTGAAACTTTTATGCTCCGCTCCCCTTATAAGATAGAATGCCCTTAACAGCACCCAAGTCACCACTTGACTGCTGTGCTGCTTAGAAATTTCTTCTGCCAGATACCCTAAATCATCTCTCTCAAGTTCAGAGTTCCATAAAGCTCTAGGGTAGGGGCATGCCAGTCTCTTTGCTAAAACATAACAAGAGTTACCTTTGCCTAGTATCCAACAAGTTCCTCATCTTCACGTGAGACCACTTTAGCCTGGATTATTGTCCATACGGCTATCAGCATTTTGGACAAAGTCACTCTAGGAAGTTCCAAACTTTCCCACATTTTCTTGTCTTCTTTTGAGCCCTTCAGACTGTTCCAATCTCTGCCTGTTACCCAGCTCCAAAGTTGCTTCCACATTTTTGGCATATTTTCAGCAGTGCCATATCTACTGGTACTAATTTACTGTATTAGTCTGTTTTCATGCTGCTGATAAAGACATATCTGAAACTGGACAATTTACAAAAGAAAGAAATTTAGTGAACTTACAGTTTCATGTGGCTGTGGAGGCCTCACAATCATGGCAGAAGGTGAAAGACCTGTCTCACATGGTGGCAGACAAGGGAAGAGAGATTGTACAGGGAAGCTTCCGTTTTGAAAACCATAAGATCTCATGCGACTTATTCATTATTGTGAGAAAAGCACGGGGAAGACTTACCCCCATGATTCAATTACCTCTCATCAGGTCCCTCCCACAACGTGTGGGAATTCAAGATGAGATTTGGGTGGGGACACAGCCAAACCATATCGCTCACCATAGTTTATTTAACTAATCCCTGGATTGGTGGATTTTTGATTGTTTACAATTGTGTAAATTTATAGACAATGTTTCCTTATAAATAATTTTTAGAATAAAATAGATGGTCCAAAGGTAAGAACATTTAATCATTTTGGATAGGTATATTAGAAATTGCCTCTTTCTTCAATACTGGATATTATAGCTCATGAAAAAACCTTAATAGCTATAAAGTAATATGTCATCTTTACTTTAAATTGCACTGATATTTTTCCCTTTGTGTATGTAGTTTCTCTTCTATCATTTCTGTGTTCAACCTCTGTTCATATATCTTTTGGAGCATTTATTTGTCTTTTATTTATTTATTTTTTTGAATGTTTTGTATTTAGAGCAAAAGGAGACTAACGTTTTCCATATATATTGCAAATATTCCCCCAGTTTATAGTTTGCTTTTAATTTTGTTTTATTGTTTTAATTTTGGTTATGCAGATGTTTTAAAAGTTTTATGTAGTCACATTACTTAATATTTTTGTTTAAAATTTCTAGCTTTGGAGTCAAGTTTAGAAAGTCTTTACATGTGTTTTCTGGTAACATTTTTAGAGCTTTGTTTTTTGGAATTTAATCTTTGTAGACATTTTGACCTTTCTTGTGTAGAGTGAGGTAGAGACCCACATTTCTTCTCTCTCTCTCTCTCTCACTCTCTCACTCTCTCTCTCTTCCTCCTTCAATTCTTTTCACTGTATTTTCTAAGCTGGTTCTGTGCTTGGCAACTTCATTAAACTCCTTTAAATATTTGAACTTTTTTTTCACATTATGCTACTGGGCTTTAAGGTTAAATTTTGACAATATTTTAATATATACTATTCATGCACATGATTGTTTATATCACAAATATGGAAAGCATCCACTACCTAACTGTGAGAATCATGTTCTTTAAAACTCCATGGCAAGAGGATTTGTGGTTAAGAGAGAGAAGATGTTATTTAAAAAAATAAAAATGGAGGCCACATTTCAATCTGTGACAGCTCTTTCAAATGTTTTCTTTTTTTTTGCACTTGTCAAATTAATACAGATGTTTCTACTCAAAATAATGACAAGACCAATGACATTTTGTACCTACTTAATACCATTAAGCATAGTGCAAATCATGGTCATTCACGTCCCTTCAAATTTGGTAGAAATGTCTTTTCCATTCTCACTGAGATTCAGATGTTTGTTTTTCTGTTTATGCAAAATGAATTCAAGAGGAAAGGAATATTTCCCCACACAGATGCATTTAGGTTTTGGGAGGGCCTGAAGCTTATACAATTCCAGGGGTCCTCTTTAAGAATATAAACTTAAAAATACATATTAGATGATAAGATATGAATGCATATTTAGAATTGGAGCAGAATTAAAAGCACATACTACATTAAGAAAAGCTGGTCTATAATATGAACTTTACAAAATTCCCCAAAATATCAGAACACTTTCATTAATAAACTGCATGACACATTTTGGCTGAATATTTTGCTTGTATTTTGTATGACAATTTTATGATCTACCTTTCTTTAGAGAGGATAAGACACAACAGTCCTTCCTCTAGCATACTTTGTTTAAGGAGAAGTTTGAGGGTGAAAAGGAACACATAACTGGGAGTGCTAGAGGTGGTATGACAATACAGATGTGGCCTATGGCAGCCGGCACTGGAAGTATGTGGATAGTAGAAGGGATGTATGAAGGTGACTGTGACCCATATAAATATATCCCATTCATCCCAAACAAAATATATCCTTATTCTACTTTCCCACATCCAGATCCTCAAAATGTAATCAGCAACTCTAACACCATCTTACATAAAAAGAGTGATAAAGGGGGAATTTAAGACCTGGAATTGTATTGCTGTTAAAAAAAATGTTACTTTTTCAAATTTTACAAAAACATATTGTATTAGTCCACTTTCATGCTGCTATAAAGAACTACCTGAGACTGGGTTATTTATAAACCAAAGAGGCTTAATTGTCTTACAGTTCCACATGGCTAGGGAGGCCTTAGGAAACTTAAAATTATTGCAGAAGACAAAGAGGAAGCACGGCATGCCTTACATGGTCTTTCCAGAGAACAGCATGGGAGAAACTGCTCCCATAATCCATTCACCTCCCACCAGGTCTCTCCCTTGATATGTGGGGATTAAAATTTGGGATGAGATTTGGGTGGGGACAGAGAGTCAAACCATATCACATGTGATCTTGTGAATTCACTGCCAACCAAGGCTCTTCCCAGGGCTTTGGAAGTGTCCCATGCAAATGAGGGGTGCTGAGGCTTAAGCTTCATCAGCTTCATAGTAAACCTACCTGTGTGTCAGATATTCCACCCAAATGTTTAATGTCTTAATATTTAATGTCTAAGTCTTGCTTAGAAATGACTTCCATTATAGTTCTTGAGATGCTAAATAATTTGGATAATTGACAGAGAAAATACGTTAGGTATCACTTCAAGTGAGTAGGTGTTCCCTAATATGCAGCATTCTTAGTTTTAACTCTTTCTAAAGACTATGCAGAAACATTAGAAGACTTTCTTCTGAGCACTGTGAATTATCTCCTTTAGCTTCTCCTTTTTGTGGCTTAGTGCTTTTCTCCCTTACACATGCCCTAATTTAACTTTTTTATTAAAAATTGTCCAATTTTGCCTTACATCTTTTAAAAATCAACTTTATTGAGATATAATTCATACGCCATACAATTCACTCATTGGAAATATACAATTTGGTGGCTTTACTATATTCATAAAGTTGTACATCCATCATTGCAATCAATATCTGAACATTTTCATTGCCCTAGAAAGAATTCTAGCATTCCTTATGCATCATTGCCTAAGTCCTTATCACCCCATCCCTAAGCAACTGATATGGTTTGGCTCTGTGTCCCCACCTAAATCTCACCTTGAATTGTAATAATCCCCACATGTCAATGGTGGGACCAGGTGGAAATAATTTGAACTATGGTGGTAGTTTCTCCTTTACTGTTCTTGTAATAATGAGTGAGTCTCATGAGATCTGATGGTTTTATAATTGTCTGGCATTTCCCCTGCTTTCTCTCATTCTCTCTCCTGCCATCCTGTGAAGAGGTGCCTTTTGTCATGCTTATAAGTTTCCTGAGGCATCCCAAGCCATGCAGAACTGTGAGTCAATTAAACCTCTCTCCCTCTCCCCCCCCCTCTCTTTCTCTTTTTAATGAATTATCCATTCTGGATGTATTAGTTTGTTCTCATGCTGCTATGAAGAAATGCCTGAGATGGGGTAATTTATAAAGAAAATAGGTTTAATTGACTCACAGTTCTGCATAAATGGAGAGGCTTCAGGAAACTTACAATCATGGTGGAAAGGGAAGCAAATATGTCCTTCACATGGCAGCAGGAGAGAGAAGAATGAGAGCCATGTGAAGGGGGAAGCCCTTTATGAAACCACCAAATCTTGTGAGAACTTACTATCATGAGAATAGGGTGGGAGAAACTGCTCCCATGATTGAATTACCTCCCACTCGTCCCCCTCCAACTACATGTGGGGATTTTGGGAGCTACAATTCAAGATGATATTTGGGTGGGGACACCACCAAACCATATCACTTGGGTATTTCTTCATGACAGCATGGGAATGGACTAATGCAGCAACCAATGATCTACTTGCTACCTTTTATGAACATTTCATATAAATGAAATCACACAATATGTGGCCTTCTCTGACTGGCTTCTTTCACTTTGCATAATGTTTTCAAGTTCATTCATGATGTACTTTATTTTATTTGTTAAATAATTTTTGATTGTTTAGATATGCCACATTTTATTAATCCAATTATCACTTGATGGACATTCAGATTATGTCTACCTTTTGATATTAATAATGCTGCTATGAACGTAGTACATACATTTTGTGTAAGTGTATGTTTTCACTTCTCTTGAGTATATAGCTAGAATTGGAATTGCTGGGTTGTAAGAGAAATGCAAATCAAAACTACATTGAGATACCACCTCACGCCAGTTAGAATGGCGATCATTAAAAAATCTGGAGACAACAGATGCTGGAGGGGATGTGGAGAAATAGGAACACTCTTACACTGTTGGTGGGAGTGTAAATTAGTTCAACCATTGTGGAAGACAGTGTGGCGATTCCTCAAGGACCTAGAAATAGAAA